>JAECUM010011387.1:0-46309 GCA_016617855.1 Megalonaias nervosa | reverse complement strand
ACAAGTTTAATCATGCAAATGAAGTTGAAAATATGTCACATGATTCTGTTCAACACGCTTAGTAAATATTAGCTTTAGTTTCAGACTGCTTACTATACTAACTCTCCCGGCCGTGAATGACTGACGCCCCCCCCCCCAGCAAAAAATCCTGCAGGCGCTCATGCTTGCATCAACAGACAGTTTAAATGATTCTCTGAAATTTGGATCTGTAAAAAATTGTGCACTCGGAAGTATGGCTTTTAACCTATCAAAAGCCTTCTGACATTTTTCAGACCAATGAAACTTGGTTTTCTTGCTCAATAAATTTGTCAGGGGTACAGCAATTATGGAAAAGTTGGAACAAAATTTCCGATAGTATCCAGCCATACCCAAAAATCGCATCAGTTGCTTTTTACTGACAGGCACAGGGAATTCAGAGATAGCCTTGACCTTGGCATATATAGCTTTAACTTGTTCATGTTCCACGATAAGACCTAGAAATGTTACACAAGCACGGCAAAACACACTTTTGGATAAATTGATTGTCAAGCTTCCATCAGTGAGTCTGTCAAAGAATTTCCCAATTGTCGCTAAATGATCTTTCCAGGTATCATTGTAGATGATGACATCATCGATGTAAGCATCACAATTACCTAGTCCAGATGTAATCATGTTCATTAAACATTGAAAGTGCGTGGCGGACTATTCGTCCCACCGGCATCACTTTATATTGATAAAGTCCATCTGCAGTCACGAATGTCGGAATTTCCTTTGCCCATTCCGTCAGTGGAATTTGCCAAAATCCTTTCAGAAGGTCAAATTTGGTGACATGCTTTGCATTTCCAATTTTATCAATACAGTCATCGATTCTTGGTAATGGAAATGAATCTGTTTTAGTCACACTGTTCACCTTTCTATAATCAGTGCACATGCGGAAAGTATTATCTGGTTTCAGAACAAGTTAACATGGTGAACTCCAATTAGTTTTACTCGGCTCTATGAAATTATTCTCCAGCAGAGACTGAATTTCTTTTTTCAAGCATTCCTTTTTTGACAGGGTTCATCCTGTACGGATATTGTTTCACAGGTGTGCGAGTTACAATTTCAACGTCATGATAGATTTTGTTTGTTCTTGTAGGAACATCTGGAAATAAGTGCTCATATTCAAATAATAACTGTTTAATTTCATTCCTTTCTTGTTGTTGCAAATGTGAAATTTTCTGGTCCAGATTATTCATAATTTCTCAATTCCGAAGATTTGTTACTCCAAGATCAACAGTCCAATTCCATTCCTTCGCTTAAATCCTCAGTCAGTGGGACAGGTACAACTAAATTATTTGCATGATTAACCTGGCTATCTCTCTCAACATACTGGTACTCCTTGAATTTATTTACATCCCAGGAGTACTATTATTATAATTGAACTCATTCATTTTCTTCTTAACTTTGTAAGGACCGTAATAACTAATTTGAAGAAAATTTTGATGAATGAGCAAGAGAGACAAAACTTTATCACCAGACTCAAACGTTCTCTCCATTGTAGTTCTGTCAAACCATACTTTAACTTTTGACTTGAATTGTTGGATGCCAAATTCAGGCAAAACAAGCTGGAAATTTCCAGACATAAAATTTGACCCTTGATCAGGTGGGACAGAATTTGGAAGGCCAAATTGAGTAAAACACTTTATCAAAGCTTTTGCTATTGTTTTAGTTTTAATATTCCTCAAAGGAATTGCCTCTGGGAATCTTGTTGACGCACACATAATGGTCAACAAGTATTGGTTGCCTGACTTGGTCTTAGTTAATGGACCAACACAATCTACCATAATTCTGCTAAATGGTTTGTTAAATGCAGGAATAGGTTGCAGATGGGCCTTAGGCATCTTCTGATTGGGTTTTCCTACCATTTGACAAGTATGACTAGATTGCAATATTTACAAACATTACTTTTAATTTTTGGCCAATAAAAGTGATTCAAGATCTTGTGATACGTCTTACTAATCCCTAAATGACCAGCCAAATTAGTTCCATGGGCTAGACTAAGATTTTGGAACTACAATTTGATAGTTCACTGACCACTCGTCACCACAGGTACCTCGGAAGGTCTCCATTTTCTCATAAGAATCTCATTTTTAATGAAATAACAAACAGGTACTTCTGTGGCTTCAGTTTTATCAATGGCCCTTTGAAACAAACAGGAGATCTCAGGATCTTTCTCTTACTCAGCGACAAGTGATTGTCGTTTGTCACCCTGATTAGAATAATGAGAATGAGTAGTTAAAAGAGGATCACTGTGATCAATATCATTTGATTGATCCAAACAATGAGTGAAAGTGACCTCATCAAAAGCCTGACCAATACATGTGTCAGCTAAAGGAATACTTTCCTGATCAACATCATTCTCAAGAGCTTTCTTTGCCATAGCAGTAGTAAAGGAAAATAGGACTTCTAGATTTTAATGACCTTTGACCCCCCACCAACCCCTTCATCAGAAAATATTTGTAACGAACCTGTATCTTAACTTGAAACAGGTTAGAAAATATACTTGTCGGGAGAAGGCCCTCTCTCCCACTCCAGAACGGTCTAACAGTGTTTCCTCCGATCATACTTGTGTTAACCAGGTTTTCTAGATTTTAGACCCCTTCCCCTGTTGAACACCATCCCCATTTCTATAACAGACTATCTTTCGAACTATACATGTCCTCTGCCTAGACATAGACTGCAGTGTTGCGATCGATAAATATACATTGTTCTCTGTCTAAAAATAGACTGCGGTGTTTATGAATGACCGGAAATGCGTCGTAAGAATGTTCTGGAATGATGATGAAATACTTTGCAATTTCCGGAAGGATGATGAAATATTGTGCAATAAGAACCTTCTGGAGAATCAGCACGAAGTATATAAAGCAGCCCAAGTGTTCAGTCTGCAGAGATGTGCTTCGCTGGAAGGATTAAAAGGTAGGTGAATTTTTTCCTGAAAATTTAGGTTCTTAATTTTTAGAGGTCTTAAAGAACTTTTTCGCCAATAACTAATATTTCTACAGTAGCTACCAGAAATAATTTGTCATCATGTTTCTACAAATGAAATTTAACTTTCCCACTTACTTTTCGATGTCATCCAAATAACTCTCTCATTGTTACCCTGTTGACATAATACTTATAACCTTTTGCAAAAACCTTCGACCGGTTTAGGTCAATATTTATTTTGGTATATTTTTCCTGGCTGATTGGATTATGAAGATTAACATATTTTTGTCCGAGATTGTCTCTCAACTTTTCAAGATAATCAAAATATTTGCTGTCATCTGATTTAATAAGCGAGAGTTTTATTCTATCAAATTTACTAAAACAAATACCTGAAATTTCATCATTAAATTCAAACCATAGTGGTTGGTCGTTAATCATCAACAACTTATTCTTATTATTAACTCCATCGGCTAATGTTAAATTTTCAAACATTTGTCCTAAAGTTTAGACAAAAAATGTCCAATAGTTAATGTATTAGCCCCGTCCTCGCAATAGCGTTTGTCATCAAAATTACTTAGTCCACGTTTAATAATTGTATCTATTTCAAGTTTGTGATGATTTGACCTAATAACATTTGTTTTAATAAAGCTGACATTATTGTTTAGTGCTGCTTTAAAATCATCAAATTTCATACATTTTTTCACATACCCACGAGGAATACATTTTGCTTTTTATTTCAGTTTATTGCCATCTAAAATTACGGCGTACATTTTACTTCTTAGTCCGACAAATTCCTTAACTGGCACAAACATAAATTCGTCCTTAAATTTGCCAATAACTTTCTTGTTAGCTGGATCATGAAATCCACTACTCTCCGGATAGTCTGATAAATCAAATAGGTCACGGTGGTCATAAATATCCTGATAGACAGCCTCACATTTTATATCATAAACTAGCGAATCTGTATCGGTAAACAATAAGTTTGAATCTGGCCAGACTCTCCTAACAAATCCGTAGTGAAAATCGTACATCAACCACTTTGATATGTCCAACACCGACGCACCAACATAAATTGGTTTATTTAACTTTAAATTTGTCTTTCGTCTCTGTATTGCAACAAGATTTTCATTAAATATTTTCATACTGACAAAACCGTCATCGTTAACTAATTTATTCCTGCGATTTATGTCATTTACAATCTCAATATTTACGCGTTTTCGAATATTCTCCATTGTCTTGCCAAATACGGAATTGTTCATAAGTTTAAAGAAGTTCTTCTCAAATTCAGTTCTAGAAGTTACGCGACGTTTGGTATTTAAATCAATATAATCTGCCATCCAACGAGATTGTTTGAATTTTAACACGCGATGAACTTTCTTTAAGACTAACCCGTGGTCGACTGCTTGTTTTAGGTTTCTATAGTGCAAAACGTAATTCCGTTTACTGAGTAAATTTGGAACTAGCTTATTAACAATCGAATTTTTTGCTGTTGTCGCTGCCTGTTGTTCAGGTGATAATAAACTATAGTCTATTACTGTCGACTCTGCACAAAACGGATAATCGTTATGTAGGTTGTGCAGTGACTCGGGATAATCGAGATCTACCTCAACAAAATAACTGACATCGGAAAAATCATTATTGATTTTTCTGGGAAGATTTTTTTCTGTTTCGCTAAGAAATTGATCTGGAGTTATCCAATGAAATCCATTGCACGGCATCGGCTCTGATATTGCCCAACCATACAAATTATTAGTATATAGATAAATAATATAATTTGACGGTAAATTTTTATTGTAATTTACCAGACATTTATTATTAGCTACTGCATATTTTTTTGATATAACGCTAAATCCGCCTCTGATACCTTTTTCAATAAAATTAAACATATCAACATCTGTCAAGATATCCAATTCTATCTTACTTATTTTTAGCAGAGCATCCCAAGATAGTCCTGGTGCAGAATAATACCAACAGGGGTCTAATCATAATTTTCATGACTAACTCGACGAAAACTCTCGAAAACATCAGCTTACAATAACACATCTGTTTTCAAATATAAATCATGATAATCATGAAATGTCTTGCATCCGATTTTACTCCAAATATCTTGTGCATATTTGTACTCGTCTTCTGATATACCTTCGCCTTTTAGCTGTGAATAAAACTTGTCTTTGCCAGACAGAGAAGTTTCATCAAATCTGCTCCAGTCGTCTAGGTATTCCTAAGGAAGGACACCTTTTTTTGTCAGATCGACGTAGTTTTCACCAAAACAGCTTTTTAGATTATTGAAATTGTTACAACCTTTTACAAGTTCATCTAGCGGAGCTGCCATAAATTGCAGACTGTCAATGAAACGTAATTTGCCAAGCGTAACTGACATATATTTTTCAAAATTATTTGGTATACATTTTACTACATTGTCGAGTTTTAGCTTAAATTTAATTTCCTCATTGCCAAAATCTTCTACAATGATATGACTATCATAACCACGAAAATTATGTAAAACTACAGGAATAAATTTTGGTGCATGAAATTTTAGATTGCAATTGTTATGAGCTGCTTCTCGATACTTGCCAGTTAGATGACAGTGATCTCGCACTTTATCATGGAGTCCGTTAGAGTCTACTAACAAATTTTCGCAGATATGACAATTAACTGCATTATCAAAATCAAGTTGTTCTTTGGATGTTATTTTAATTGGAGCTGTTTTGAATTTCGATATTTTATTAACATCATCTATTAAATGTTTTAATAACCACACAGCCGGATCTCTGCCACGATATAAATTTACTGTATTTGAAAAATTATCATTAGCACAACAAACTACTTTGTTGGAAACCCCGCAAGGAACATGTTGTATTTTTCTTGTACTCGATTTATTTGGATCATTTTCTGCACCTGCCACAGGAACAAGTAGACACTCAAAATCTGCATAAATAACAAATGGGATACTTAGCTTATGATTATAATTTTTAAATTTTAATACTTTTTCTTTCTCTGTTGGCATTGTTATTCTTTGAACGTTAACACAATATTTAACATGCACTTGTAAAGTTTCAGGTTTAGAAAACACTTGTAAACATCTGTAGCAAAAATATTTTTTTCCATGATACTTATTATACTGTCTGCCAACGAACCCGTTAAAGTTTTTTATCCAGTAATAATGTCCTTTATAAAATAACAAATTTATTGTCAACTGCGTAGCATTTTCTGAAATATATCTCGGGTAAACGTTTTCTCGCTCATCTAGTCCAAAAACATTTACTGAAATATTGTTTTGTTTTTCAAACTTTGGTATCTGATTTTCTGCCACTGGAAAAGTTATTCCGTCAAAATCCAATTCATTTCTGTATGGCAAATATTTTTCAACTTGGTTGGAGTTACAATCTTGAGGATGTCTTGCAGACAAAATTGCCCAACGGAAACACTCGTTGTCGCTGTTTTTGACATTTATACAACATTTTTTGTTTTTAATTTTTTGAGAGAGATCAACGTAAGAACTACCGCAGAGTACGTTATATTTTGCTGTGTGAAATAAAACCTCCGTAATTGTCTCAAATTTCCAACCTGATCCTGATGAAGTAAATTCCTCCAATTTTTTCCAAATTTCTTGGTGTATTTCATTGGCAACCGTGGCAATATTTGTTCCAGTTAATATTTTTCGTAATTTAGCTCTTAGATATGGCTCGGCAATTTCGCTATCGAAATTTGCATTTTCAAAAATTATATCAAGTACATCTTTTTCGATTGCATGTAACTTTGATAAAATTACATGATATTGCACTATTAACTTGATACTTTTGTGAACTGCAAATTCTTGAACTATAACAGGTTGTAAAAGGTGAAATAAATTTGTGGAGTTAAAATTTGCTAAAACATTTTGATTATCAAATTTATAACTTTTATCATAGCCAGAAAATGCACTAGCAATTTTTTCAACATTTTCGGATAGGTTCTTTTTCGCAATATCTCGCAATTTTAACATTATATATAATACTTTTATATTCAATTGGTTTTCTGTTTATTTTCAATTAGAAATATAATTTTTTACAGGTATAATGTCAGAAAATATCACAGCAGAGGAACAAGAAGAATATCACGTTCATCCAGAGTACAACGAGTACGCAGGAAACACTTGGTTCGGTTATTCATGTCAAGTACGGACGACCTTTTGGTAAAGCAACTCCAGCTGGAATGATAATAAATGTGAAAGGAGATAATACAGATAGAATTAAAATGTTTAGAAAAGATTTTATTTACACGTTATTTTGTGGAGATATACCAGAAGGACAGCGAGTTTACAGAGTAAACGGCGCAGTTAATGATGATAATATTTCAAAATTTGTATTTACAGGACGAATTTCAGTCTCATCCGGTATTTGATTTATATGAAGCATCTGACAAGGGAATTATACGAAATAGAAAAACAAAAAAGGTTGTTGGTTTTATGCAAAATAGCGGATATTTGATGGTGATGGTTCGTGGGACTAAAACTGATCAAGTTCATTATTTATCACATAGGTTTGTATTTGAAACTTTTAACGGCACTATTCCAGAAAATCTGGTTATTGATCATATTAATATAATTAAAACAGATAATCGCATTGAAAATTTAGATTTAGTTACACAAAAAGAAAACACCAAAAGAGGACTAGGTGGTGCTAATAATTTTAAAAGTCCCAAAAAGTCAGTTATTTCAGTGAATTTTGAAACTGAAGAAGAAATAAAATTTAAATCGATAATAGCTGCTGCAAAATATCATAAAATTGATTCTCGTGCAGTAAAATTTGTTGCAGACGGCATGCAAAAATCAGCAACGTCACAATCAACTTTTGGTAGATTTATTTTCAAGTGTATTTCTTAATTCTTTTTGGTAAGACAATTATGAGCGAACATCAGAACATCATCGCGATTAAATTTTAGTGTTATTAATGTGCTATCATTAAGTTTTTTTGTGTTTTTTTTTCTGCTGCTGTTAGGAGAATTTTATCAGAGTCACCTTGCATAACAGTAACATCAACAGAATAAGCATTATAACCTGACAGACATTTTCTAACTGCTTCAGCTAGTTCTTTATAATTTAATATATTAACTTTCTGATGATATTTCGTTTCGCTGGCCATTATTATTATAATTAGATAAAAAAAATATATCATAATATGGACCTGATAAAACGGCTTGCTGAAATATATGCCGACGACAGCGTCGTCGACAAAATAATTGCAAGTGATAAGATCACCAACGACAGCGTCGTCGACAGCAATTTTACAGCAGGAAATTTAGATAAATCTGCTGGTTATAGCGAATATGATATTTTGTATAAAAACGAATCCGAAGATGAAGTAGTCGCCGTCGTTGACAAAAAGAAAAATACATCAGACCGACAACTGGACGATATAATGTTAAATATCATATCGCTAAAAAATAATAAAATTTAATTTTACTGTTGCCGAACAGCAAATATTTTGGCAACTTATAAAACCGTTTTTAAATCTAAAGATAACTGGCCAGCAAAGGAGCATAAAATACGATTTTATTTTTGTTAAAATATTCAATTTGATGCCAGTCGATGATACAAGAAAATTACATTTAATTTCCTTATGTAGACCGGTCAGATGTAAATCTGTACTTATGAAATACGAACAAGTATGTATTCAATCAAGATCGACCGAGTTGGCACCCAACTATTAAACTTATCGCTATACCAGCGCCATTTGACTAAACTTTTGTTGCCTTGCTTCCTAATCACTTTTTCAATAACGACTATATCTTCCTCAGTTTTTTGAAGTTCTTGTTCAGAAAAACTGCCAGTGATAGGTTCTCCAGCCAGATCTTTTAACGCATATGTCACTGGTATTGTTAAAAGTACTTTATCAACAACAAATACCTCTTCGCTCCAGTTTGGAGTAAATCCTTTCTCAAATGTTTTTTTCGTCAGAGAAATTCTAACTTTATCACCAACTTTAAATTTATGTCTGCGGTACATATTTTCATTTGCTAATATTGGATTTTTAATTGCGTCGTTTGGTGACATTTTGGTGGTTCGGTGCTTTGTGTTATTATATTCATCAACAATTTTTTGTAGATTGTCAATGTATTTATTTGTATTTTTAGCTGTCAAATATTTGTGTATTTTTTCGTTTAGTGTGCGGTTAAATCGCTCGACGACAACACTTTTACCTTCATTTCCAGTGACATATTTTTTTTTTATTTTGTTCCAAAAACTGCTCAAATATTTTATTAAAAAATTCTGCTCCGTGATCGGTCCAGATTCTGTTTGGTTTTCTTTCTGTACTAACGATGACCTGTTTTAACGCATCAGTTATTGACGTTCCTGTCTTATCTGGAACTGGTACACTAAAAGCATATTTGCTAAAAACATCTACAACATTAAAAAGATATCTTTTATTATTGTTAAATTCAGATAGATTTGACATATCAACTAAATCTATTGCCCAGATATCGTCAACGGCATTTGCGACAACCTTACGTCGCGTAAACTTTTTTTTTTAGGTTTGTGTAGCTCAGACGCCAGATCATCATATAATTCTCTGCCGAGTCCGAGTTTATATTTTGCTCCAATAAAACCTTGTACCAGCCTTCGGTCAAATCGCTTTCACATATTCACAGGTTTCATGTCACGAAGTTCGTCTAACATTATTTTATCGCAACCGACCTTGTCCCCTTCACGGTCACGATAACAAATGTCTTGGCGCATTGCTATTGCATCAACTTGATTGTAAGGCTCTTGTCCTGGCAGCGGATTATCGTTCTCGTCCAACTGTCTGTGTAGCGGATTATAAGGTCCAGTGTATTTATGGCCTGGCAATGTCCAACCGCCTTTTGGTTTTGGTAATTTGCCAATTAATTTATGTATATCTATACCTGTTCCAATTATTTTCCGGCGATTACAACGTTGACAGTATGTAACAATTTCATTTTGCTCAAGACAGAGATCTCTATCACAATCGCACTCGCATCGCATTATTTATTAATCATACTAAAATAATCTTGCCTGGGCAACCCGCTCCGGACAACTTTTTTAAAAACGTGCTTTTTCTTTTTCCGCAGACTGCACAAATGCTCCTTAATATTATTCTATTATTTTTTGTTTTTTCTGTTGTTTCATCGCTATTCTCTGTTTTAGTTTTGCACTTGAGACAGTATGGTGACATTTTATATCTACAAGTTTATACAAAAATTCACCGCAATCTCATCATTAGCATGAGATGATCGTTTATCAAATTGCAAAATAAACTTTAAAAAATCTGGACTTTTATTCATCTGTTTAATGAACATTATACAATAATATCCACAAGCAGATGTTCCAACAGGCTGAATTTGATCAGACGAATAATTTATTATTTTATGCTTGGACATGTATTTTTTATCGCATCACTTGGTGGAAGTCCAAATGAGTCAAAATAATTATTGCCGTAGACAGCTACCCAATGTGTGCCAGATCCGTTATTGAAATCTTGTATATTTATCACACACGAACCCGGCGACGCTGTCTCCGCAAATTCATCTTTAGAATAAACTCTACGGAATCGGGGAACCGATCCTAACTTACCTAGTATATCAAAGTTACTTAACGTAGCCACGGCTGAGTTCCTGGCAATGTTAGTCCTCGGCCGATTCGCAGCAGATTTGGCAATAGACTTCCCACTACTCCCGCCAGCAACGGCCCTATAAATCCGCCTTTGTTTCTTCGCGATCGCGTCTTTTTTTTAGTCTTTCTTACCGTCTTTCGTCGTGGTATTATTATATTTAGACAAAAATTTTCTTTATTCCGTCTCCGGAGACAGCCTTTTTCGTTGCGCCAGATTCGGCGCCAGACGCTGCTGCTAATCCTAATGTACCAAGTACTGGCAAAATTTTAGGTATTAACGTTCTGACAGCTACAGATAATGCCGGCCCGAAGAAACCGCCATGTTTTGCCATCGCTGTTACTTGTGCGGCACTCAGATTCAATACAAAAGGTTTTTTGCGATCGTACCTGTTCACCTGTTTTTTGGTTAACATTAATTTTGTTAAAGTACCAGCGACTTTATCGCTGGCGACTTTTGATGATCTTTTTGTAAACCCTGTCAGAATTATTTAACTTGACCATCAGTTAAATAAATTTTTTTCTCAATATTTTGTCATTATATAACGATAACAGATTAAACTTGCACTGACATTTTACCTGCAGCAGAGTCAATTGTAACAAATCTGTCTCTGATCACTAACGCATATACGTACAACTATGCCACAGGAACTACACCGAGTGTCCAAGAAATTTCAATATCAGCTGTAGAATCGACAGCTCTCTCGTTGTGTTTACTAACATCAAAATAAAATATTGGATAAAGTGTACGAAATTTTTCCATAGAAATTTGAGATCCGTCTCCGACATCCTGATATTTCTGCACTGCGTCGAGGAGGTACATATACGGCCGAGATACGTTTTTGTTAGCGTCATTTGCAAAATTGCATTCTATCGCTCGTTCTGGATATTGTTTTGAATTTAGTCTAGCGTATATTCGTCTAACATCAGTGTGGTCAAATATGGCGTTATTTTGTTGTTGGTTACCACGTCGCGCTTGCTGTTGGAAGACAACAAACAATTGCCGAGGGAGTCGTTCACTTGACGTTGTTGTGACTCGCCATGTGTAGTCGATGGTATTTGGAACTGCTGTTTGATATATTTTATGTTGCTGAAAATAAATTCTGTTTGTGTGTTTATCGAGTATACTATTTAATTCTGTCATTTTAGTGATTGACGGTGTTATTCGTGGCATCCACAGTGCAAGTTTGTTTATGATAAATTGTACATCGGCTCCGCCTGACCTAAATAGGCAGTCCTTTTGTTCTGCTCGATCTAAAATAAGTGAATGTTTAACTCCACGAAATACTTTATTATAGTCCCTGCAAAATCCAAATACTGTACTTAATGGCAGCATCATTGTAATTTGACGTGATCCTGCTGAAAGTTCTTTTCTCCTAGCAAAACCTTCATTGTAACGTATATTTCTTACGCTAATTGTCCAGTTAGCTAAATCTAACATTGCAACGCCGTTTGCAGCTGCTCCTGGTGGTGTTATACCAAGATTATTGCAAGCAGCAGTAAGTGAGGCTCTTACAGCGTCTGCGTTAGCGTCTGCGGCAGGTGCGGCTATACCTAGCGCAGCAGCATTAACAATAAGAAAAGTTCTTACAATTACAACGTCTGCAGCGGCATCAGCTCCGTGTATTAAAGCACCTTTCGAGAAAAGTTCGGTCGATTCAGCTGCACCAGTTCCAGTATCCTTAAACCACATCATGTTAGTTGCAGTTGACCTGGAATAATCATCAGAAAACGAAATAGTATTTAAGATTGTACTTGCAACTTGCAGGTGACTCGAAATATCTTCGACAGTTTGATTAGCTAATTGATATCGAGCACTTTTGAATAAACACCAGCCATTATTTATAAGAGCTATTTCTGCGCCTGCTCCAATTGTGACGGGCGGATGAGCTACTGTCATAATTTGGCCACGTACTTCTAACATTTCTTTGTGAGGCAGCAGAAATACATCTTCGTCTCTGGTATTAAATGTTTTGACATTTGGCCTTATTTAGTTCATTCGAATTTTCGTGGAGATACTCAACATTCTCAAATTCTGTTACTGTGTCGTCGACGTCATAAGTTTCTGCTAAATTGAGATAATTTTTAACAGACATATTTCTGGTTACATAAAATGTGGTTCTGTTGCCTTAGATATTAATCTTTTTTATAATTTGTTCTCGCGGCGATAAAAGTTTTTTTGCTGTTTTTGTCATCCGGTTTCCTGTTTCAGCTGTTGGGGCGATTTCTGATATAATTTGTTTTATCTCAGATGTAGACGCGACACCTCTGGTGTTGCCTTTTACCAGTTTTTGTCCCACCGCAGTTTCAGCGGCAGATGCAGCCCCAGTTGCAAAAGCTTTTGACGCGTCAAGTGCAATTGGTGCAACTTTATGCGCTATTCCTGGGACATTTTCAATAATTTTAGTAAATATATTTCCAAAAAATCCTCCAACTATTTTTCTTCTGTAAAATTATTTTCTCTGTTTTATTATATCAAGGGGTTGTATAATTTTATTGCCAATCACGAAGTGATCGCGCGTAGGTGTAGGTAATAAGTAACAACTTCATTTTTCAAATCTAACTGCCGTCCAGATTGATCTGTCAATTGTATATTTATTTGTGTTATCTGATTTTCAACGTTTAGCGGATAATAAATAACCTGCCGCGGATTAATTTGCATAAGTGAGCCCGGTGGAACGTTCGGCGAAAAACTATAGATAGTCTGTCCTTTACTGCCCTGGGCTGAGTAAGATCCAGATGCAACAGAACAATTTATTAGTATTGTGTTTACGTCACTAATATTTACTGGCAGTTCACCGTCATACGTCCTGGTTTGACCAGGAGCAGCAGCATAAACTGCATGAGAAAATCCTATTAATGATGCAACGCTCGTTGATGGTGTAAACTCGATTAATATACCATCTTTTAGCGTCATTCTAGCTCTTAATGTGTTATAGTTTGGTGTTAGCTCAAATTTATCAGCTGCAACATTATTTTTTGTTATAAATTCTTTCAATGCTTTATTTAGATCGGTGATATTATAAGCTCCTTGTGGAATTTTTAATATTTTAAACTGCTGATCAGATGGCGTCATAAATGAGAAATCATCATTCACCCCAGTTTTTACGCTGGCCATAGAATGCCATGCCGTGCATGAAATTAGACCGATCTCGTACTGTTTTTCAGGATCCAGTTGTACTGGTGGAATATAATTTACCGAAAAATTTGCGCTATCACCTGTTGTTTGCGATGAGCCGAGTAATAATGTTGCTGGCATTTTATATAATATCGCCTCGATTAAATTAAATCGCGGTGTAGAATTTCGTATTCGTCAGATGTTAATAAATTTTCTGATCTCAAATGATCAAGTATGTCAATAATTTCATTGTCAATTTCAGCACCAACATTACCAGCTTCTTTTGACGATATCAGTAACATTAATCTACCTATCATCTCAGATACTGATGTAAATATTTTTGCCCCGGAGCCTGTGACATCTTTGAGACGAAGTTTATCATGACCATCAAATACATCTTGAAATTTATATTTTGACTTACTAAGTTTTTTATTTCGAAAATCAGCGGCAGCAGCTCTAAAAACACGGGCAATAACTCCATCTCTAGCTCCTTTATAAAATCTATCACCTTCTTCTGTGGTAGCTTTAGAAAGTTTATTGAAAGAGTATAAGCCATATTCTTTAATATGATTTAATTTTTCAATGAGATTATCGTATTCACTTTGTGGCCGTTGATCAATGCTATTAACATCTTCAATATCATTATCTTCCATAAAAATATGATATTCTACTAAATTTATTTTTTCGTCTATTTTTATTTTTTTTTATTTTATCTTTTTTATACAATAGTCTACCTAGTCTATCTTGTTTTTCTTCTACTTGTTTCATCGCTCTCATCGCAACCAAATCTGATTCTCTTAAAGAAAGTTCTTTTAGATCATCAACCAACTGACTTAATTCAGTCTGTCTAGCAATAGGATCTTTTATGTCGTCCGGGGCAACATCTGCTCTCATACGTATGAGATCTAGTTATTTTGCCTCAGTATGCAAACCACTAGTACTATATTCACTAAACTATCTGCCATTTTTTATATTACGGATAGCTTTGATATAAAGATCTGCGATAATCCAGTGTTGGTATAACCTAATACTTTCTCCGTAGTTTTTATTTTCCAGTTTTACATCGTCGAGATGTTTCTTACTTTTTTCTGCAATTTCCGTTAACTTCTTAATATTTTCTTCGGCATTATAACCTGGTTTTTCAATATCACGTATCCTTACATTTTTATAATCATATTCATTGTTAAAAGATTCATACTCGTAATCTTTTATTTTACTGCTTATATCTTTTAGATTTTCCTCAATTTATTTTTTTATCTTGGATATCTAATCCATGTTCTTTTCTAAAAGCTTCTAGTTTAGCTCTTTCTTCCTTCTCCGTCTCCCTCATCAATATATCGGCTTCACTTTTATCGCTCAACTTTCTTTCAATCGGCTCGACTAGTGTTACTTGTGCTAATCTTTGTTCAAGTGCAAGTAGATCACTTAATAGCCGTCTTAGTTCAGCTAGTCTAGCAGCAGGATCAGCAATATGTTTTACAAGTTTTCTAGCTAACTTTACCTTTTCTTCATGGAAATAATGTAAAACAACCAGTATTTCGCCGAATAAATCTGTCAACGTTATGAAAACCTTGGGCTAAATAAACAGAATTACATTTTTTATTACGCGACAGTGAAAAATAGGATCTTATTTTATTCATCTCCATATTGTTTAGCGTAATATCATCAAAAACAACTATCTTATGCTCGTCAGAGTCAATTTCACTCACTGGAATAAGTTCTTCCGGTTGCTTAATAATAACAAAAATCTTCACCAGCCTCAAGATCACCACGAAGTTTGTTATTGTATTCGCAAAGCAGTTCATATTTGTCTTATTGTGGATTAATGGTATAAATATAAACTCGATCATAGTTAAAATTATCGCCCAGCAGCAAGTTCATAAGCAAATTTGTTTTACCTGATCCTGTGCGGCCAACAATAAGATAATGGCAATCTGGAAGTTCGTTGTTGTGTACATGTTTCAGATGCCTGTCTGTATCAAAATTTAACATCGACATATTATAAAAATTGTTAGACAATAATAAATAATGAGCTATTACACAAAATTTGGAACAAAAGTAGGAGATTTGCCTGAGATTATAACTAAAAGCGGCGATATTGATTTATCTGGTTACCTGAAAAAAATTGGTGATACGATGACAGGAAACCTGTCTATGTCAAATCAGAGAGTGCTTGGTTTAGAAACGGCGTATCCACCACCAAGAGTTGACCTTACACAAGCTGTTAGTTATGCACAACTGAAATCAGTTGACGACAACAAGTTGGACAAGGCCGGCGGAATTTTAAGTGGTAATTTAGATATGTCGGGAAAAAAGGTTGTAGGTTTGGAGACTGGATACCCACCAGCAAACTTAAATCAAACCCAAGCGGTAAGTTATTTACAGTTAAAGTATGTGGATAATAACAAGCTTGATAAAACTGGTAGGACATTTACGGGTAATATTAATGTGTCAGGTCGACGAGTCATAGGTTTAGAAACTTCATATCCGCCAGCAGATTTAATGCAAGCTGTAAGTTATGCGCAACTAAAATCAGTTGACGACTGTAAACTTAACAAAGCCGGTGACACAATGACAGGAAATTTGTCTATGTCAAATTCAAAAATAACTGGATTACCGACAACCTCGCCAACGTCCGACTCAGATGCTATTAGTTATGGCCAGTGAAAGGAAGAACTTGCCCCGTATCTTAGGCGACCCATTGGGACAATGTCAGGAAATATAAACATGAGAGACAAAAAAATAACTACGACATATGTTCCTGTTAGCCCTAATGATCTAACAAATAAAGCGTATGTTGACAGTCTGTCTAGTGGTATAAAATGAACTAAAAACAATGTTGGATATATTCCAACACTTTTTAAGGCAACTGACAATCGAATTGGGTTTGAGGTAAGCGCATCAGCATATTATCCTGAAAATTATCCTTATTACGCTTTCTCTGATAGACATGAGTGGACGACCAACGGAGAAGTTGAAAATTTTTGGATCAAAATTAAATGTCCCATTGCAGTTGCTATTTGGCAATTTCATTTGCGAGTTTGATTAAACCCTAGCGTTGGCCGAATTTATAATTGGCAATTGGAAGGATCAAATGATGATATCGACTGGGTAATATTATACAGTACAACAGACACTTATATTTCAACAACACAATATTTTACAATTCCGACTGCAAATACTGTCAACAAGTACTTGTATTTTCGAGTTCATGTTTTCGCTGCTGAACATCCGTTTCCAGGACTGACATCATTTCAAATATATACACTCGATGATCAGGTATGATCATTGTGAACAAATTTAATCTACTGCTATAAAATAATGGCACTACCAATTGTAATGATTGCGAGAGAATTTTATGATAATATTTTTAACCCCAAAATAGATGTTGGGGACGATTCTCTAGCGGCACGTTGGATAAATACCAGAAAAAAAATTTTCAATTCTAATGATAAACTCCCCATTGTCAGAAGAAGAAAAAAATTTTGTTCGTGTTATGAATATGCGGGGACTACAACTAAAAGAAGCAATAGAAAATTATGAAGCGATAGACAGATACTGTCATCCTGATGATTGCCTGGAAGAATATAAACAAGTTGAAATCCTACTAAAAAAATATTGCTCGAGCTTGATTTTGGAAATTTAGATTGGATAAGAAAATCGGACTTAATAAAAGTACGAGCTTACGGTGAAAGAGAAGATATGGGAAAAAAATGTAGAAGATAGCCATGATAGTCTCGACAGACTAGCAGACTCTAAGATAATAAGAATAAGAAGAAGCAAAAAGTTGTACAATAGTTTTGCAAAACGAAACATTTTTAGATATCTCGGTATGTATTACCACGACAAAGAAACCCTACTTAAGATCGTTACTATGACACCAGACACCGAGTTAATTATAAAAGCGTATTTAAACGCAATTTTGCCAATGATACGTAAAAAAGACCCAGAATTTGATCCGATTATTGTTGACAGGTCTCTAAAGATAATGAAAAATTTTGATGATGAAATTAGTCATCTTAGTGATGATGAGCGAGAAACGTTTTTTGAAGAAGTTAAACAAACAGATTTGAAAGTAAAAATTGGTTCTTATTATGACATAAGTGAAGCAGACGATATTCCATTTCCATCAATCCAGCGCTCTAGACAATTGTCATTACGAAATTATTACAATGAAATCGAGAAAATACTCACAAGACCATATGGAAAATTAATGCTAAAAGTAGCTTCTGCTATTGGTCTGATCAAAATTGAACGAAACACACTACGAAAATTAATGCTAGCAAATTTCGTAGTCGCATATGCAATTATCAGACAACATCTTGTTCTCAAAAATTTCACATTAGATCAGTTAAGTTTAGTATTAGGGTATATTGATGAAACAGAAAGCGATTACAGTAATTTTGTAAATGAAACAGATTTATATGCGGTTGAAGTAGGAAATACTTTTGATTCATATACTTGGTTAAAGAAAAATGAGGTACTAACAGATAAACGATATATAACGATACTTCGTCAGATGTTTATGACAAATACAGAATTTTTATAGCTGATCCTAACAATAAGTTCCGTGAGTTTCTTGATTCGATTGCTGGTACTAGAACTTTTAATATTGTATAAAAATTATATAATGAAAAAACAAATCATCGATTTCAATAATATTTCAGAAGATATTCCAAAACAAGATGTTGACGCACTAATGCAATATTATAAATTTTATCATATAAACCTCTGGTGTGTTAAACAATGTTATAGGTATTACAATAGAATACTTCGAGTAATAGCATATTTGCCATTGTTACTGACTAGCTCTGGCATAATATCAAGTGGAGCATTATTAAATCCATTTTTATTAATTATTTCTGGTATCGGTGTCTCTCTTTCAATGGCATGTAAGAAGATCGAACCCAGGCTTGAGACGAAAAAAGAAATGCTTGTAAGATAGCCAGTATTACTTATAAAAAATTACTTGATCAGATACGATCTTATTTGCGAGGTGTAAAATATGATATGGACGGTTTAATACGCGAGTTCCGCATTATTGACAGTATGTTAACAGATATTTTACCGATAAGGGTAAGCAGATATGAAAACAGTTATGACAGAAAATACGGCAAATAAAATTTTCTCTAAACTGCTTGATATATAATAAGCCAGACCTATTTGCCTTGGAGTGTAATACTACTATTAAGTAAAAACATTTCACCTACCTTTTAATCCTCTCAGCAAAGCGCATCTCTGCAGACTGAACACTTGGGCGGCTTTATATACTCCGTGCTGATTCTCCAGAAGTTTCTAATTGCACAATATTTCATCATCCTTCCGGAAATTGCACAGTATTTCATCATCCTTCCGGAACATTCTTATGACGCAGTTCCGGTCATTCATAAATACCGCAGTCTATTTTTAGACAGAGAACAATGTACATTTATCGATCGCAACAATGAAGTATCTGTCTAGGCAGAGGACATGTATAGTTCGAAAGATCGTCTGTTATAGAAATGGGGGAGGGTGTTTTACAGGTGGATTAACCACAACCTTATCTCCAGCTAGATCATTGCCTAGTAATAAATGAATTCCCTCAGTAGGTAAAGAAGAAACTGTTCTGACGGTCACTGGTCCTGAGATTAAGTCTGATGACAAATTTACAGAATGGAGAGGAACATTAACAAAGCCGCACTCTATTCCCTGAAAAAGAACACTCTCATTAGAAGAAGACTGCTCAGAAAAAGGCAAGGTACCTGATAATAAAAGACTCTGAGATGCTTCCGTATCCCTTGAAATTTTAATAGGGATTTGATTGGCTGAATCACCCATGAGTGATATAGAACCCTTCGAAATGAATGGTTCATAATTCTTCATAATAAAATCAGACTGGGGTTTATTAGACCCAACAAATGTATTGATTTCAATACATGACTGTGACCTTGACCTCTTAGAAATAAGAGCATTTGGAATAGGTCTGTCTTCTTGATTCTGATGCTTATTTTACATTTTGTAGCAATCCAAACTAACGTGTCCTTTCTTTTTGCAATAGGTACACGTAGGAAGAGATAAGGATTTCTTATCAATCTTATCAGAAACTTGATTTCTAAAAGTTGTGCCAGATTGAAATTTAGAAGGGCTCGTATTAAGCTGAAATACGTTTTTACCAGAAGACTACTGAGTGGAAGACTTCCTTACAAAAGAAACTTTATGAGCTAAGGAATACTCGTCAGCAGTACTAGTATCTTTGTCCAAGGTTTCGACCTTATGCTCATCAAGATAAGTCTTAATGTCACTATGAACGCAATTCTTGAACTCTTTAAGTAATATGAGTTGTCTGAGATTTTCGTAATCTTGATCAACTTTCTTGGCTAAGCGCCACCTAACAAATTTCTGCTCTTTTTCTATTGCAAATTCGAGATGAGTTTGTCCAGCTCCTTTTTTATAGTTCCTGAATTATTGCCGGTAAGCCTCAGGGACTAAACCATAACCCTTTAAGATGCATTCCTTAACCAGATCATAGTGAGCACATTGTTGTACTAATAGGGAAGCATAGATGTCTCGGGCTCTGCCAAGAATTCACTCTAATAATAGAGTCCAATGCTCCCTTGGCCATTTTGAATTTTCAGCAACTTTTTCAAAATGAGGAAAATATTTGTCTACTTCTTTTTCTCTAAAAGGGGCCACTAACCTAATATTCTTAGTAACATCAAAACTTGAATTTGTAGGTAAAGTGGGGATGTGCTTTTCACTTGCCAGCTCTAATTCTCTTAATCTAAATTGAAATTCTCTTTCTTTCTTTTCTTTTCTTTTTGCATTTGCATCTTTCTCTCTCTCCTCTTTCTCCAATTGCATTATTTTCTTCTTTCTGTAACTGCGCTTGCTTCTCTTCTCCTCTTTCACCAACAGCATTTGTTTTTCTTCTTTCTGTAACTGCATTTGTTTCTCCTCTAACTCCAGTTGCATTCTCAATCAGGTCAGTCAGAAATGAACTCAATTTTGGACAAGGTCAAGTCCAGCAAATAATGTTACATTACAATAACATGTAATGAAATAAAAAAATTAAAAACTAGCAGACAAACAATTAAATTAAATATACATAACACAAGACGTAATTTTTTTGCGGTAATATATATCTGTACTATTACATTGCTTTCCTTTTTTGTTTTTGTTTGATTTTATTTTCTTTTAAAGGTTAATATTTTGCACAGTCTATGTTGGGTAGGTGCGGGCACAGAAAGTGTATATGGGACACGGTCCTGCTAATCATACACTTGTTGTGCATGCCCAGACAGATGTCCAGTTTTTGCTCTTTCTGGACAGTTTAAGTGTGGGACTTTGCGGAAACTTGCCACATATAGAGAAGGAGGAAGATGGACCCTCTTCCTCCTCGTCATCACAGGGCAGCTTCATCTGTTCCCAGAAAGCCATCAGCACCAGTGAGGAAGATATCCTTGACTCCATCCAAAAGTAGGAAAAACACCTGAGAAAGAGTAGCAGCTCCTGGTTAGGGACGAGCAGCACTCTCTCAAGGTCGGTGTCCCAGTGACAGAGATAAATGAACCGCGCCTTCCTGGTGAGAAGAAGAGCAGCAATCTTGTTCTGATGGATTTGAAGTGGGCTCATCTGTTAGATCTTCGTTGCCAGACTGGTCTTGACAATAAACTGTTCATTGGTCATCTGCCAATCACCGAGCTTCAAAAACCATTTACCGGGCTTTGATTTTGTCCGGGGACAAGGATCGACTTGATAACCTCTGTCCATGTGTTACCACTTAACCCCTATAGGGATCGGGAGTCGGGCTGCACTCATATGGCTAAAGAGGGCATTCCGACTGGTATGCCAACCTTCCCTTTGTTCCATTTAATCGCTACTGAATGTGGGGACCAACATATCAAAAAGTACCATTGCCCATGAATGTATTAATGTACCTGCCTTGGTTTCAAGGTAGGGCTCACATGACAGGCCGTGGACCCGCTCCTTTGTCTCCTTGTCTAACATGGTGGGGAAACACCACTATCCTTCAAGATGGTAGAGAAGGAATTTGCAAACCCATTCACCTCGGAGGACAACTAGTAAGGTTAGTGATAGGGTTACGAGAGAAAAGAAATGATGTCTCCCTCTCCGGAGAGAGATACTGGCAAGGACAGTTCTGTCTTTCCTGAAAAGTGGACTCAAAATGTAGTGGCAATAGTTCCTTACATTTCATTTAAATCCCCTGCTCCTTCTCACCTGTCAGGTCAGGTTTGGAAGTTTGGACATTTGAAAAAGATAAGACGATGAAAGAAGTTTATAATCTCTGTCCCCTAGACTTGTGTCCTAAACTTTCTGACGCTGAGGGCAAGAAGATTTTCTCTAGTCAGGAGAATTTCTGGGGCTTCCTTTTGTCCAGATATTCTGGTATTCCTGTTCTCCAGAAACTTACTCGTAAGTTTTCTCAAGGCGGATAGTCATCCAGACAGCAGAAGGAGTCATCAGTTGCTGTGCCTCCTTCCCTCATGCTCCATCTGCTGGTCTCTGCCTACACCTTAATTCTCCATATTGACCCCATAAGCACCCCAACCCTTTTGACTCTGGAGTGTCCCAAATAGAGATATCATCTGGAACCTGGGATTACCAACTGGTAAAAGCCATGGAGCTTAAATCCCACACTCGTGACAATTGCCTTGCAGGCATATTTCATTTTGGTGGCCTTCTTCAGCCTCTTGAAGAAGGAATCATCTGCATTCATGCTTCAGCCTGTACTGGAGGTCATAGCGAAGAAGCCACGTTGCACTCTCCATAACAATGGTGCTCTTGGCAGAGCTTCTTCACCTTTGCAGAGGTGCTGCCTTCAGGATGTCTAGGTCTAGCTGGACCACAGCAAGAACATTTTTAAGGGCTGTGCCCCTTGAAGATGATATGCTATTTAGAGGTTCAGGTTCATCAAGCAGGTGGAGCCTTAATAGTCACTCATGCAGCCGAAGTTCAGAGCTCCCATCCTTCATTTCTGGGAACATCCTCCCTGTTCATGGATCCAGTCTTCTTTTAGCAGTCTAAACTAGCTCAATTAAGGGAAGAGGTATACACCTTTTTGTGGAATGCCAGTTGAGGGGGTGGAACACATTGGGTTTCTATTCCTGGATCTTTATGATATTGGATAAAGGTGAAAAGTTTCAGGTAATAAACAACCTTTGTGTCTTAAGCAGATTTCTTTGAGAAGAATGTTTCAAAATGGAAACTAATGTCTTCATCAGGAAAACACCATAAGACTGTGTAACTGGGTGGTATCTATCGATCTTAATGATGTGTACTTTCACATCCTCATCTTCCTGAAACACATAAGATGCCTCTGGATTTCTCTCAGACAGGAAATTTATCCATATTCTAGCTCTTCTGTTTAGCCTCACCTCTGTCCTTAGAGCCTTTACTGGGGTGATGGGGTATACATGAGGATGGATTTCCTCACCAGCCTTAAGAAAGTTCATGATCTTTCAGACATGATAGACCAAATCCTATCCATCATAACAGGTTTTATGGCCAAGGTCTTTTTTGTATGCCTTTATTTCTCTTTACTGGGAACACTGAATGTGGCTGTGGAATTTGTTTCCTTTTGGGAAGACTTAATTTGTGTTTGCACTGGTTCCTGCTTCTGGCAAACTGGAGACTACTCATGGGTCTGCTAGCAGCTCAGATCCTCCTGCAATCTAGCTTTCGCTACTGCCTTCATTTGATGGCTAAATTGGGACCAGTTTCTGACTCAGGAAGCCCACTTTACATCCCAAAACCCCATTCCTTTCTGTTCATGGACACGTCAGATTTGGGATGGAGGACTCAACCAGGAGTCGTAGAAATTAGTTCATCAGGATTTTGATCTTTGGAATAAGTGACCCTTTACATCAACAACTTGGAAATGCATGCAGTGTTCTAGCCCCTTAAGGGGTATCTCAACCTGATATGGCATCATCTTGTTATGCTTGCCTCAGAGAACATGTCAATAGTAGCAAACGTCCAGTTCTTGGAAATATACATGCTTCTCTTTGTATGGAAGTCTGGAATCTCCTCCAATGGGCTGCCTCAAAGGACATTACTATCTGAATCCACCATTATCCAGTTGGTCTCATAGATTGGTCTTGTCACCAGTCAGTAACAGAGTCACTTTTTCAACTGGGCGAGGGCCTTAGTGGGCTTGTTCACTAAAAGATAGAACAATAAGCTCCCTCGTACATCTATCCAAAATCAGATCATAGGGTCTAGGCAGTGGATGCTTTTAGTCTAAAGCAGGATCCTCTGCACATCTTCCCACCTTTTAGAATAATTCTACAAGTGCTCCACCACCAAGTCAGGATTTGCACTTCTTGACTCAATCTGGTAGTCAGACTGTGCTCTCAGCTGTCATGGTTTGATGACCTACTCAACCTATTGATAGATAAGCCAACATTACTACCACAGAGGAGGGACATGCTGTTGCAGCACAGGGTTTTCCTGCACAACGACTCACACATTCTCCCACCATCTAACTTGGCTCATATCAAGCGAATGATCCATGAGGACCACTTTTCATGCAAGGTTACCAAATGCATCATCCAGGCTAGAATACAGTCTGCTTCCAAGGTTTACAATACAAAGTAAAACATCAGCTGTAATTGGTGCAGTGGGAAATGCATTGATCATAACTGTTGCAGATTTTCTTTTCTTCCTTTTCAAAGAAAGAGCATGTTCTTTGTCTACTATTAAGGACAATAGGGCAGTCCTTTCCAAAATCTCTTAAGTTCTCTAGTGGTTCTGTCTGATTTCATCAAGAATTTAGATCTTCATTGACCAGTATCTTGCTAACTAATGCCTAAATGAAATCTTTCATGCGTCTAAACCCCTGTACAAACCTTTGAGTGAAGCTTCCTTTGAGAACCTTACCCACCAAACTATTTCCCCACTCTCCTTAGGTTCAGTGAGGAGAAGGAGTGAGAGCTTCATGCCTTGTACCAGCCTGCAGTATAGTGAACACTCCTACCATTAGGGTTAGTGAAATTGTTTTCTGTAAGAATTTTGTTCAGGAATAATCAGAATCCCTCCTGACTGGTAAATTCAGCAAAGCAGATTGTTATGAGTCTATGCTCTTAAAATAATTAACAGAAAAGAGTGAAAAGCAACAAGTTTTGTGAAATTCAACAAATGATTTACTCCCCTTGAATATAAAGTGAAAATGTAATAAAATGGAACTTAAGGTATCACAAATCAAATCCCAAATAATCCTAGAATTACAGCCTCAAGTCCTAATAACTTGAAGTTAAAATTCAGTAGAAGTTGAAATTAAATCCAAAACTGAAGGTGATGATGTGCCTGTGGTAGATCGTAGTCTTGATGTGTCTGTTATAACCTGTATAAGGCTGATGTGTCAACAGTCTTTTGTTGAATCACAGTAATATAATTCCAGGTTTGAATTCACTGTAATGTCTCTATCCAAGAATTTTATCAGAACACTTTTGTATTTCCAGAGAAAATAATCACTTGAATTCAGTAATTTGAAGAAAATAGATTCCAGCCACAAATAATACTGGACACAACATATAATACAACTTGATTGTACTAGAACTTAAAGCATGAATAAAACTCCTCTCAGTTACAAGATTATATAGTTCTCTACTTGACCTTGGGTCACAATTCACATTTTCTGAAAAAAAAACAAACTATTACCTAATGAAATATAACTTTCTAAAATGATCCTCATGTTTACAAAATAAAAATATTAGTTATTTTTAGAAACCAGAACCTGAACTATGTCAAATACACTAAGGAAATTCCAAAACATAGACCTAGACCCAAATAAACAGATTTACTTCTATTCTGATTTTAAACCATTACACATAGAGAATAATTTTTCTATGTACTAGTTGTTTACAGAATAAAATAAAAACAGTCATTCAGGTCAAGCAGAAATGAACTCATTTTTTGACAAGGTCAAGTCCAACATATACCCGGTAATGTTACATTACAATAGCATGTAATGAAATTAAAAAAATATTTTAAAAAATTTACAAACGATGCAAATTAAATATACATAGCAATATAAAGTATTAATGCCATTAAAATATATTTTGGTGGGGGGGGGGAGGGTAAAAATAATTTTAATTGTGTAATGCTTACCTGCTACTATTGAAAATATGCCCTCCTCCCACCCCCACCCTAATGTTTTGTTGTCTCAGTCCAAGTCAAAAGAGGACGTTATTCGGTATGATAGCTGTGACTGGGATCATGTTCTTTTAATTCTGGCCTACCATACTCATTGGAGAGGGAAATATTTAGTTTCGAATGGGGACTTGGCATCCCAGAAAAAGAAAGCAATGCAATAGTCACAGGTATTACATAATTAAAATTAGTTTTACCCGCCAAAAAAACTACATTTTTGCAAAACTAAGTAGGCTTTTTTTTTTAAAAAAAAGAAGAGAAATTTGCTTCAGTTAAGCAGTAGGATAATATGACTCCTGAAATCTCCTTGAGCATGGTTTGTCCTAGGATTTCTAATGCAAAGAGAACGAAGTTCATTTAAACATTGTAGTTTCCATCGTAAGTCAATTTCATTTACTCTGTAGTTCAAGTTAATAAAACTAAATAAACCACTGATATTATGATAATAAATAAATAAATAAATAAATAAATAGAGAATGTTTATATTCAGTTCTTAGGGTCACAAATACTTAGATCCAATAGGTGTGGGGTGAAAGCTTTTTATGGAGCAAAAACATGCATTTTTGCACTATGCAAAAACATACATAGGGAATTGTTTAACATATATTTTTTATAGAAAGACAAGAATTAGTGAAGTTTTGATTGGACGTTTTTGTTTGTTTAATCATTATAAAAACTGAATTTAAAATAACATATATTGATGAGAATCGGTACAGTTCAAGTTAGCATTATAGATTATGTGTTTTTGAAGAACTTTATTTATCGAAAGTATGACAATATTGTATATTGCTGCTTGTTTCAAATTGTGTAATCACGTAATGGCTCAAACCTTGTAAAATACATTTGATGAATAGAATAGTAACTATCTATGAATAATTGATCTGCTTGTCTTCCGATATTTGACCTTTTGACCGTTCAATTCAGTCAGAATTGGAATACATGAATTGCACAACAACAGGTAAGCACTAAGCATTAGTGTTTGCAAATCATCCGAATTAGTGTTTATCGCTTATGAATACAGTACTTGTTCTTTTGTAAGTCAATTATAAATCTATTTTTGTAAGATGAGGTGGGCTAATCATGACTAAAACGTCTTGTATAAGAAAATTTGCCAACATTGTGTAAAGTACAGTATTTGCTTCTTTTCTCACCATTGTTTATCATGGGATAAATTAGTGATCTACACTCATTATGAGGATATTTGTAATGGTTCACAATGGTTCAAGATTCACAATGTTCACTAAACATACATTTACTGTATTGCAGAATTCCAAAAGCAGAATTATATACATGTACCAGTATTTACATGAGTACAATGGAGTGTTTACAAAGGAGTTTTGTTGTAAATATGCCATCAGCAGTTTTTATCCCAGATAAGCCATTGTGCCTATAAAGAAACTAACTTAACGTCAAAAGCTCTTACATCTAGCTGAGAAAATACAATAGACTTGTTTGAATTGCTTTTTTATCCTCTCAACCAAAGCTGGTGGAGAGAGGATATTACAATAGCAATATCCATCTGTGGACAAGGTATTTTATATAAAGGTAGATTATACTGTGGTCTTTATATATGCCTGCCATAATGTAGAATATATTATATTAAGATGTCCATCTGTCTGTCTGTCTGTCTGTCTGTCACCAATTTCATTTAAGCACATAACCTGAGTTGTCCACAATCTGGTTACCAAACTTTGTGGAGGGCTTTTCACTTGTGATAGGGAAGAACCCTATCAATTTAAGATCCAAGGTCAAGGTAACTGTGACTGGAAGAAGAAAAATTGTCTCCACAAAATAACTTGAGTTCTTCACTGACTACAGTTACCAAACTTTCTGAATTGATTGCACTTGGGGTAAGAAAGAAGCCATTCATTTTCAGAGTCAAATGTCCAAAGTCAAGGTTAATGCAACTGAATGAAGAAAAATGGTTTCCACACAATAACTCTAGTTCTCTGCCATCTATTGTTGTACTAAATTTTGTGCATGTTGTGCACTTGGTAGAACCCAATCAGTTTTGGTGTCAGAGGTTAAAGATCAAGGTCACTGTAACTGAAAGAAGAAAGTTTGCTTCCATACAATACATTAGTGCTACATCACACATCTGGACCAAACTTTGTTGATGGCTTGCACACATGATAAAGAACCCTATTAATTTTGAGGTCAAAGGTAAAGAAAAGTGGCTTCTGCATAAACGCTTCAGTTATCATACATGTAAATTCACCAAAGTTTGTGGATAATTTGTACAATGGCTAAGAAAGAAGCCTGTTGAGTCTGAGGTCAAATATCAAGATCTCTGCATAATAACTAAAGTTTGGGAGCAAAGTTTGTGGAGGGCTTGCACTAAATGTAAGAAAGAGGCCTATTGATTTGGGGTTGAATAGGTCAAGGTCAGGGTTATTGAAGCTCAAAGAAAAATTGGTTTTGTAGAATATCTTTTGCTCTAGATTAAGTTTGTTTACCAGATTTGTTCGTATTTTGCACTATGGGTAATAAAAAACCTTTAGATTTTGAAGTCTGTTTGCCTTGCATCTTCATTATGTTGCTCCATTTTTTCGTGGTACTTTTCACTTAAAAAATAGACTCCATGATAGTTGCCATTATTTTTCTATCCACTCACCCTTCTGTCCTTCTGAATATTCATCCTCAAGTTGAAATAATAATAATAATAATAATAATAATAATAATACTTTATTTATAGAGGGTGACTCATTAGTCAAGGACTATTCTCCCATGAGGCCCTCTTAAGGAGAGTATAACAATGCACATTATATGAAGATAGCAATAATTACTGTTTATTTTAACATGTTTAGTATTAAAATACTAAATTCCATTATCTATTAGAAACACATACATGCTCATGATATCTCTTCCTAAATACTCTAATATTTTCAGCAGATTTTACATGTAGTGGAAGCCTGTTCCACAGAACTGTACCAGAGTATTGGAAGCTCTTTTTAAATTGCTCTGTTCTTGATTTTGCTGCTGGCAGGTTTCCATGTGATATTGATCTCAACTGGTATTGTGTTGAGAAAGGCCTGGATAAGTCCTGAAGATACTCTGGTGCAGTCCCATGTAGAAATTTATATAAAAGAACTGCCTTGTGAAAATCTATCCTGTCATATATTGTGAACTATTTGAGTTCTGTAAACAATGCTTTTGAGAGATGATCAATAGATGCATCTAAAATTGTGTGTGTTGCTTGTTTTTGAAGTTTGTAAATCCTGTCAAGCTCAGATTTGGCACAGTTTCTCCATACATTTGAAAAATAATCCATTGTTGGAAGAATATATGACTTGTAGTATAGATTGCGAGTTTCCATAGGTAAATATTTCTTGATTCTGCTGAGTAGGGCAATTTGGATGACAGTGTTTTACAAAGTTTATCAACATGGTCATCCCATAATAAATTATTATGTATGGACACATCTACAAGCTTTTCATGTTTGACATTTTCTAACAGATGATTATTTATTGCAAGAGATAGTTCTGGGTTCCCTGACTTGTGTAGCTTTTGTGATGTCCCCAAAATCATACATTTTGTTTTACCTTCATTAATTACCATCCTATTTGGTTGTGCCCAGTTCTGGACTCTAGTAAGGTCTGAGTTTAATCTATTTTGGATAACTTCAGTATCAGAACTAGATGTATACAAGGTTGCATCGTCTGCAAACAAATCTGTATTTGTGGATTCATTATTTAATGGTAGATCATTGATACAGATAAGGAAGAGGAGAGGGCCTAAAACTGAGCCTTGAGGGACCCCTGAATGAATAGTGCGAGTCTGAGAGCTAATATTGCCAATGCTTACTTGTTGAAACCTTTGGTTTAGGTATGATCTAAACCAGTTTAAGGAAGGATTATCCAACCTGTAACAGTTCAACTTTTGCAGCAGAATTTCATGATCAACGAGATCAAAGGCTTTCTTGAAGTCAAGGAAAACAATCCCAGTCATATGTCCATTATCCATTTCCTTCAGCCAAAGATCAATTAATTTGGTAAGTTCTGTTTAGCATGAGTGGTACTTTCTAAATCCTGATTACACTTTATGAAATTGAGAATAAGTTACAAAAACTTTATAGACCTGAATGGCTACATGCTTTTCAAATAATTTTGACAATGCTGGTAGAATTGATATTGGTCTGTAATTCTCTGCATCCTCCTTTTCTCCTTTCTTAAAGATAGGTGTAACCTTTGCACATTTCAGTGTTTCTGGAAAATTACCACTCACTATACTTAAGTTTATGATATGCATTAATGACTTTGTAATTACTGGTGCAGCAATTAGAATTCATGGACCAATACCATCCAAACCAGAGAATTTATTAATATTCACCTTAATTAGTATATAAAAAATAACAGCTTCACTAACATTAGCTATTGAAAAATAATTATCATCAGGAATGTTTGCTCTTATGAATGATAGAAGAGCATCAAGTTCAACTGGGATGTTAGTCTGATTCCGAATACTGTTACTGGAGATGCTTATGAGGAAACTGTTGAACATTTCCACAATGTCTTGTACTGATGTACAGAAAAGACTAAGGAAGCTATTTTCTTAATTTGTGCCATTGGTAATATGAACTAATAGAAGCAGAGAACATGCCAAAGTGCATCAAAATTTGAAAATCAGTGAAATCATCTGAAATTACCACTAATAAAGGAGTGCATTTTGAAAATTAAAATCCCACTGGACGAAGTCATTGGAACCCTAGAGTAATCACACCCATCTATTTTTTCTATAACTTTCCCTGGAATAATTGCTTTCAAGAGACCATGAGAAACTAATTTTAGTTACAGGATTCCATGCTGGTGCATTATGTGACGGCAGATCTGGGTCTGTGCAGTTTTCACTTGGACTCGACTTATAAGTGAAAATTTATGATATTTAAAAATACACAACATGATGAAGCATCCAAAAACAGCATCAGAATAACTTCAATTACATTTTTATTCTATTCTTTGACTATAGCTTACTGCAGCAACACAGAAATTCTTCCATCCCAACATGCATTGGTCTATCCTGTGAGCACAGAAATTTTGTGTATCCAACTAGTCTCTTTACTTTGGACAAAATTAGAAAAAAATTACCACAAAAGGATGCTATTGGTGGTTCTTTCTTTTTGATCAATGCTGGCAAATTTAGCAATGTCAGGCCCACTTGGTTCATATGTTTATAATTAATATATATACTTTTTCAACTTTCTGGTTTGCTCTGACTTGTTAGGTGTGGTCTGTCTGACCTGTTGGGTCTTTCTGTTGACTTCAGGGTGAGGCAGGGGCCAGTGATATACCAATTAAAACATTAAGTCATATTGTAATCTACAGTTTATATCCAATATACACACTAGTTCTGTCCACCTCTCCAAATTCTACACAGATGTTTATCTACATTGTTTCTCACTATATTTGTCCACTCAGAATATCGATCTATCACTCCATTATGTCTATTATGTATCCTTTCTCTTAACTCCCCATCTTGTATATATGTCTGTTTCTTATTTCCAACTACATCTTTTCTCTGCTGTCGTTTTCTCTTTCTGTGCCCTCTTTCTTTCTGCTTTTCTGCCCCTCACTATATCTTGTATCTATCTATATACACATATCGTAATCCCACACCCTTTCCCCACATACAGAATATGATTGGCTAACCATTACTAGATGAATGACAGCTCCCTTCCCCCAGATCATACCATAACTAAATGGTGCTGAAACAGCAAGAATGTGACCCAGTTATCCAGATATGTCATTATGCTGACCTGTTTACCTAGATTGTCAAAGCCTTTCTGAAACCTAAAATCTTTACTTGCTATTGATATGTTCTCAAACCCAACTTACATTAGTTTCTATGATGCTGACTTAGTTACCCAGATTTATCATCGTTTCCTTCTTATCTATCTCTGAAATTCCCATATTTACCAAACTCACACATCAACATATTACTAGTTAGAAACCTGATATTGGTACTGCTATATATTTTACTTTTTTCCCCACATTAAAAATCACTTTGATCACATGTATTAAGAATCCCTTTGGTAATATTTGCCATTAATAACGATCCCAGTTTTGTTCATTAATAGTTTCATAATCATCATCATTGTTAATGTCGATTGATATGTAAATTCTGTTTGCCAAACATTTTATGTTCTGTTATTTGGAAATGCAGGATTTATTTGTTTGTTCTACTGATTACTCCCAACAAACTTCATAGCCCCAGAACTGCTGGTGCATTATGTGATGGCAGATTTGGGTCTGTGCAGTTTGCAGTTGAAACCATACACTTTTACAAACTTTTCCAATACATATTTAGTGTTTATCTTTTCTTTACTTTTCTGGATATTTTTTAAATTTTGAAAGTAATTTTTGTAATGGTTGTCTTACTATTTTGCACAATAAATTGCCACAAACGAGGCTAATGTGCTGCCACTGACTCACTGCTAACAAGCTTCTTCAATAAAATTCTGTTTCCATATTGCTGGATTATCTCTGAGCATTCCGTTCTTGCATACTGGCATCTGTACTGTGCAGTACAAAATACTTTGCATTTGTTGTGGACACCAAAACCAAACCTGTATTGAAAGTCATTTAAATTCTTTTATTCCTTTTTTGCGGACACCATCTCTTTTTACCTTTTCTGCAGACACCATCTCTTTTCACTCTTTAAACTATTACTGTACAGCTGAAAACAACGTGCTTTATCATGCAACTGATATTGCCACTGTTGTGTACTCACATACGCCTCAGCCAAGTCAATCAAGGGACATAACTCCCTAATATTAAATGTAGCAGCAGAGAGGGTGAACCCTACAACTTTTCTGAGCCCTTATTTTATAAAAATAAAGGTTCTGTCGATGACATTTTCTCTAATTGGTCTCCAATATTATGGTACCTTCGAATATTTCAGCACCGGGTCACTCAATTTTTGTCGTCCACCCTCTCTGCTGCTATGAATTAAACAACCATTATAAACATTATTAACAAATGAGTATCGGAGAACCACATTCAGCTAGATTAGCTCCAGAGCGACTTCAAGCAATTAGAAAATATCTACCCGTCCGTGATTTATTCAAGCAACAACTACAATCTCGTCAAGAGTCTCAGGTTGAATTTGCAGAAGGTGCAGAACAGTTATTTAAACCTATTACTGAGACCACTAAAGGTATTCTTCCTGCGCTAGAAAAAACTGCTGAAGCAACTGGAAAAATAGCAAAGCGAACAAAACAGACAAAAGGGATTTTACGTGGACTTCCAGCTGAAATAGCTGCTGCTCAACAAATACAACAAATACAACCAATACCTGAAGGCGTTGAAGCACTAGAACCTGAGGGAGAACCTGAGGGCGCTAAAGCACCAGAACCCAAACAAAAAAGACCAGCTGTTAAAATAGCAGATAAATTTAATCCAAATGCTGTTAAGTTAATTCAAAACAATATTAAAAACATAGAAGGGCTGGCTAATATTGCTGAAAGTACTTTTGCTACCAGACATAGATTACTAAACCCTGAACACGCTGATTATTTTAAAAGCCGTTATGACTGGTATAAAGCAATATTTAAGATATATAGTGGTTTGAATCGAGTTAGTGAAAATGATCCGCTTTATAGGAAATATAACAGGGAAATTTATACAATAACTGAATTAAGAAAGGAAGAAGAAGAACAACAAAAAAAACAACAACAAAAAAAAAACTACCAAAAGAAGAATTTGCAACATTGCCACAATCACCACGAATTAAATTACCACGATCACAACAACTACAACCAGTCCAAACAACAGGTAAGGAAGAAGAAGAAGAAGAATTTTATGATACTCCTGGCGCAACTGGAAGTGGTTTAGGAAGTGGCCTTATTACTTGCCCCAATAACGTCCTTGCTGATGTTAATCGACTAGAAATCCTCATTGGAGGAAAACGAGCTGGCAATAATTCTACAGAGATAATTAATGAAGCAGCTGATATTTGTCAACGATTATTTACAGGTGGAATTATGGATGTTAATGTATATCGATCCCTCATTAATGAAATTGCCGATGGCTACTATAGTGACTGAGTATGTAATTAAATAACAGCTACTATAATAAAATGATCGTATATAGTAATCAACGTGGACCAACCATGGTCAGGGTAATAAACTCACGATTGCCAGTATACAAAACAACCTACGGAGATGGACTAGGCGATATTGTTCAGGGTCTGTTTAGAAGGATAGCCCCAAAAGCAATACCGATTGCAAAGCAACTGGGGATGAAAGCTATTGATGTTGTTCGTGAAAAAGGCATTGGTGCTATGGGTAATCTCGCTAGTAAAGCGTTTTCAGCGATCAAAGATAGACTAGCACGATTAATACGCAGACCTGCGGTCCGACCTCAACCTGTAAAATTACCTAGCACTGAAGTAATGCCTGCAAATATTAGTAAAATAATAAATCAAGCTGCTAATCAAAAACTAGCAGAGTTGGCTGACGTACCATTATCAGAAAAAGAAAAAAATATAACCGCTAGTCTGATAGCAGGAAGTGGTCTCACTTCTCGAAGTGGTCTTCGTTTTAGACGATAATAATTATAATAAAGATGTTCAAACGTATATCTGATACAGCGTTCGACATGGATGCACCAGTACTCAAGGATGAGTCTGTGCGTGATTATCAATATTATTCTTATGACGCTCGAATTCCAGATCAGCATGGAGGAATTGAACTTCAAGTTCAGGATACAAGTAGGTATTTCTTACCTGCTGAAGCATTTATTGAAGTAGAAGGTGAAATTTTAAATATCGCTAATCCTGCAGTACCAGCAGCATATGGAGACGATGTTAGTATCGGTTTTGTTAATAACGGTATTATGGCGTTATTTGATAGCGCTACGTACATGATTGACGGAAAAAATATTGAATCAATTCAGAAAGACGTTGACGTTGCTACAACAATACTTGGTCTTGCAAGATACAGCGATGATTATTCAAGATCAACTGGTCCATCAATGATGTTTGTAAAAGATACTTCTAATTCTCCAGAGTATCAACAATATGAAATAGGACAACCAAGAAATTTTGCCAGAAACGCCAACGTTGATGCACAAAGTATGATTATTAATGTAGATCCAGATTTTAACTTAGGATTTAGATCACGTCGAGCAATGTTACGAGGTAATAGAAGAGCGTTTTCATGTGCGATTCCACTGTCACATATCTTTGGATTCTGTAGAAATGTCAGAAAAGTCATTTTCGGAGCTAAACATACAGTTGTACTTGTACGAAAAGGCACTGACGATGATGCAATATGGCGACCCGCTGGTGATGCTGGTAAAGTAATTCTTACAAAACTTTCATTGTGGATGCCAGTAATGACTCCATCAATATCTAAAGAAGATCGGTTACTTGCTTTCATGGGCAGCGGTGGTAAATCGATGTTATCATGGTTAACAATGACCACAGATTCTATCCAAAGTAACATTAATGGTTTATTTACATGGCAGATAGCTTCTCAGCAGGGAATAGCCGCACCACGACATATATTTATTGCATTTCAAGATGCTGCACGGGTAAATGATCAAACACGTATTATTATGATATTTGATAATCTTGGTGTTTCTGAGGTTTCGTTAAGGATAAATGGACATCAAGAACCATCCGAGGACATATTACTGAATTTCGATCAAAATCATGTAGCACGTGCATATCATCGTCTTATGTCGTTTATGGGGCGTGATGAGAATGTTGATACTGGTTTACAAATATCACAGTTAGATTTTACAACCTTATATCCGATTTATTACTTTTCACTAGAACATTTAGATTTAACCAGACAATCAGTAGTCGATATACATTTTCGAGCTCGTGTGACAATAAGGGTTATTGCCAATTACAGAGCAATAGCCGTTATACTCAGCGATAAGACGATGTTACTTGAAGGTGTTAGTGGACGAATGAGAGTCGTTGATGCTCCAGTAGAAAACATGTAATTAGATAACCTTGATTTAAAATCAGGATAATAATTATAATGTCATATCATCACGCTAGTGTTACCCTGACTCCTGGTCAGATTAAAAGGCTACAATCAGCATCAAAAAATAACTGTGGAATAAAAATATCGCTAAAGCGAGAACAGATGAGCGGTTCAAATAAATTATCGTTGACCGAGCGTCAATTCAGAAACTTCAATGAAGCTAAAAAATCAAATAAAGGTATAAAACTTAATCTTTCTGCGGGTGCCATCAAAGATGCTGTTAAGACAGGTGGTATATTTTCACTTCTCGCAGCTATACCAGCATTAATAGCCGCTGCAGCCCCAGCTGTTGCAAAAGCAGCTGCATTAGGTGTTGTTGGAACCGCTGCTGGAATGGCATTAAAGAAAGCAACCGGACAGGGAATTAAAAAAAAGGGAAAAGGTCTAAGATTGCCAGGGACCCCATATTCTTACGGAAAGGGTCTAAGATTGCCAGGGACCCCATATTCATGGTACGGAAAGGGTCTAAGACTTCCCGGGACCCCGTATTCATGGTACGGAAAGGGTCTAAGACTTCCCGGGACAGTTTACTGATATCGCCTATGTCCAATTTTGATTTACTTAATGCCGCTAAAAAACTAAAAATAAAAAACTTCAGAGGTGTTTTTATGCGCGATCAATTACCAAAACAACCGAATAATATTGAAACTGGTATTATTAATCTCGATAAAAATTCTGGACCAGGTACGCATTGGGTTGGATATGCAATTGATCCACGTGGAATTATTTACTTTGATTCATATGGATTAGTGCCACCTAAGGAATTTCTTCATTATGTCAGCAATAATATTGCTCCAATCTGGTATTCAACGTTACCAACACAAACACTAGCTGATCCACCAATATGTGGTCGTGAAGTGCTTAATGTACTTGAAGCTATATCAAAATCAACAAAACCACCTCATAAAGTCGTGCATGAATATACCACATTGTCACATTTAAACGGATACTAATAAATATAATGGTAGATATTTACGGAAGATCTCGCAAAGCTCAGAAGCAAGCTGATTTATCTAAATACGCAACTCTTGATCAACTCAGAAGTGAAATCGACGATTTATTAAATATTACAAGTGTGGATCAAAATGAAGTCGTTGTTTTTCAGGATAAACAAGGACGATTAAAAACGAGTAACATACAACTGACAGATGTAATCGTACGAATTCCTACCGCAGTTGTTGATAATATCGTTATTTTCTCCGATCAGGGTAAAATACAAGATTCTGGTAAGTCAGTTAACGATTTTATCAAGCGAGCTGGTGATTCATTCAGGGGTCACATTATCATGAATCGAAATAAAATTATAGACCTTGGAAATCCAACCGTAGATACAGACGCCGCAACAAAAAAATATGTCGCTGATCAAGACTCTAAGTACGTGTTAGTTAACGGTGGTATAATGCGTGCATTTCTCAACATGAATAATAATGGTATTAATAATCTTAGAACACCAGAATCTGATTTTGACGCTGCAACGAAGAAATATGTAGACGATAGCAACATTCCTACGACAACTTCGCTAAAAACAATCAATGACGAAATGACCACACTCAATGGTACTTTTACTAAACACGTGGAAACGTTTTTAAATTTTCGTAGAAACATAAACAAACCCATTAAAAATTTTTTTGGTGATCCACCAACCGTTAACATAAAACTAGCCGACGTTAACATGAAACTCAATGATATTGTTAGTGGAATACCTAATATTGTTCAAAAACTAATCTGATTAAAATCCTTCACAATCAGATCGTCAATGTCGTGTACACAGTAGCATCAGGATTAACAACATGGTCACAGCAAAATAACACTATTAGATATACCGCACAAGTTACTGGTGTGTATAGACTGTCTATCTTTAGCTCTGAAAAGTTTAAAATTTATACTACAACATTTCCGTGGCGTCATTCAGCCGATGCTTTCTCTGGAGTTGTATCTATAGTGTTAAATAAGGATACTGAAGAAATATTTTTACTGGAAGCAGATGATCAAACAATAACCGCAACGTCTTACTGGTGGTGTTTGGAATTTGTAGCTGGAACACCACAATTAGTCACTTAATATAACAATAATGGATCAACCTCAATCTCGCATCGACGTTCAACGTTACAGATACAATCAAGTATATGAACGTCTGTTTAAACTAAAGGATTTTATTAATTATTATAACATAAAAATAAAAAAATACAAAAGGCGTATAGTTGTCATCGATGTAGTTGTTTACTCAGTTTCTGCTGTTATTGCTAGAACAGGATTATCATTATCAACATTGACGATGACAGCACCTGTTGTTATAACCATCATTGTTTCAGCATCAACGACTATTGCTGGTGTTCTCGGTATTATAGCTAAAAAGATAGATACCTGTACAAATGCTAAATTGCACGATTATATGATTAAATTACATACAGTAACAGAGGCATGTTCTAAACTATCCTTGTATATTTCTTCATGCGTTAGTGATGGTGAAATATCTGATACTGAATTTGCGATGATGATGAAAACCTATGATGATGCGTTTAAGGTGACCGCTAATGATCTTGACGAATTAAATAATAACGATAATAATAATGACAGACAGGGAATTACTTCAGCAGATCGTCACTAATACGACTCCGTCAAAAACTACAATGGTTTCATTAAGTTCTACTAATCCTGAATTTAGCATTAACTTTCCAACCAAAATTCCTGCAAAGGAAATAGCATTAGCACAGTTACGGGTTTATCATAGCTGGCCTAATATTAGATCAAAACCATTTGGTGGACTACAGCCAGATAATTCATTAGTATTCGCAAATAAGAATAAACCTGATGGAACTCCTGATTGGCAAGTAGTTAGTATTCCAACTGGCAGTTATCAGATAGAACAGATCAACGATGAATTTCAACGCAGAATTAAATCCATTACAGAAAAAGAATCCAAAATAGCGATTACTGCTTACGAACCAACATTATCAGCGGCGATTGAAATAAATTCCCCTGGTTATCTCGTAGACATCTATCAAAGTTCGATTAGATCTGTGTTAGGATGGCCTGATATTCCACCGGTTTATCAAGGACCACTAGAACCACAACGATCTGATTTCGTCACGGATAAAAGAATATTTATACAACTTCCAGAATATCGAAAAGTAAAAGATGCTTATCCATGGCAAAAATATTTAGGCGATAAAAGAGCTATACATTATATAGATAGAGTAGAAAGATATTTTACGAAACAAATTGATGGCAAAAAAGGTAAAATAATGGTACTTGATATTGATGAAATAAATTCATATGCTAATACAATTAAATCTGAACATGAACGTGTATTTAATAATCTACGAAATTTATTTTCAAGCATTAATGTTTTTTACAGCGATGATTTAAAAAATCAAATAATTGCCTCAATACAACATTTGAATCAAGTTGCTTCAGATCTAGATTTTATAAATAATGTTCTTGTTAACAGAGAAAAACATTTATATAACCCAGACACAAGAGGATATATTATAAGTTATATAGTTAATGAAGACGATCCAGAACAGCGTGTTCCACTCAATCGTTTAATTACAACAGTATTTCTTAAACATTTCGGAATTACGCAAGAACAACTACCAACATTTATAATTCCCGGATTTAACTCTGAAGAGCTAAAGAAATCAGTTAATGATTTTATTGATGAACAGTTTAAAAGAATATGTGATTCATGGAGAAAAATAGCCCCACCACCGGTTATTCTTAAACATAACAACGATCCATACGGTGGAGGCCGTCATATATCGCCAGGCGTTGTTAATATAACATCAACGATCGCAGTCAATCTAGTATGTGATGTAATTGATGGCAGTTATCAAGTAGACCTTGAGAAATCTAACCACCGCAGTGGCACTGCGGAGCAAGGTTATGTGTTATATGCATTTAGTCCTCAAGCTCCTCCTGGGTGGTTAATTGTATCTGAACCAATTAACCCCGTTTATCTACGTGTACATAATCCGTTATTGTCGAGAATAAATTTCAAACTTACTGACCAGTCTGGACACATTTTGGATCTACGAGGAGAGAATCTTAATATTAATCTGTATATACACTCGTAGAGTTGTCGTATTTGCGCACCAACACTGTTCGTTTAGCGAATAAATTATTTTGCAATTCAGAAAATATTATAGATCTGAGAAAATTTGCTTGTTTATGTTATTTTTGCTTGTTTTATGTTATTTTTGCTTGTTTTTATGTTATTTTTGCTTGTTTTATGTTATTTAGTCAGATTTCTTGCTCCGTGAGGGTCTAAATTGTAACACCTGGCAGGTCTTCTCTCAAAACGCAGATAAAAATTATTTTTTTCACTGTAATTGATTATATAATGAAGCGCGATAACTCTGCTGTCTCTCTGTAGAGTAAATTAAACGATTATCTCCCTTTACGATCTTCTTACATGATAATACATGTTATCTGTAATCGAGGTATTTCAGTCCCGTACGGACACGATATATATCGTTTTTCGTTAATTATTTAGTGATCTATCTTCTCTTTGTAAGAATCGCTGTTAGTGAAGCAGCAATTTGTAACAGAGAGGGATAATTTGACTCTAATAACCTTAAATTCACGTCAGTTTTATATACCAAGTAGCGTAGAGTTATTTTTAACTCTAACGTACTTTGACCTTAACGAACGATAACTCCATACGTGCGATTATTGTATTAATTTTGAAAAACTGAAGTAAATTCACGTTACATTAGTAATACAAATCCTGTAAGACAACGCAAATATTTATTAATTTTGAAAAACTGAAGTAAATTCACGTTACATTAGTAATACAAATCCTGTGAGATAGCGCAAATATTTTATATACTTAAATTTAACTGTATTATTGATAAGAGAGCGATGGCCGAAGTGGTAAGACGGTTGGACGTAGATCGAAGCTCTACTCGCATGTTCGAGTCTCAAAAAATGCCAAAGATATATTATCTTGCATTTGGCGACTGATGCTATTTAAGTGGGGGGGGGGGCGCAAGCAGCCCTTAAGATTTCATGTACCCCTCACCATGTTGAACAACGTGGTGAGTGCAGTTTTGCATTTACCCGGGGTTTGAATTGGGGGGGGGGTTTACATGAAATCGTAATGTCTATGCGCTTGCGCCTCTCAAAATAAACAGTAGGGTGATGTGAACTCGTGACCTGAAGGGTACCCACATAGGGGCATTCAGAAAGAATGTCCGCTGGACCAAAAGGTCTCAATAAGATGCCTGTGGACCATAAGACAGGTCTTAACCATGAAGAGTGCCCATACAAAAAAAAAAAAAAATCAGATAATAGATGCCATATAAAAAAGGGACTCTTAGGATCTTATTGGTAAAGGCTTTACCAGCATAAAGGGACCCAAGTGGAATGGTAGACCGAATGTCATCGCTGCTGTTTATTTTTGATAAAAACCTATTTTAAATATATAAATATATATATATATAATGAACCATGAAAACATCAATGATATTATCTGTGCTATTAAAAAATTAAAATATAACGGAATAAAAATATCTGATAATCTCGACCCTCAGAAAATTATGTGTGATTTTGAATCACTGCAACAGAGAAAATTTGATAATAAATATACACTACCTTCAAACTACAGATTTATAAAATTAATCTATCAATCTATGCTTGAATCACTAGCTATGGTAAACGATGATCAGGTAAAGCTATTTGCACCTCTTGCATAGTCAATAGAAAAGGTTAAATCCGAACTATCTCACGAGTACGAAAGAAAAAAGATCGTGGATAATCGTATAATGCAATTAAGAAAGATTATGCTATCTGATTCTGTCAATAATGACGCTGAGAGCAGCGACGGTGAAGGTGGACCCTTGACTGTAGTTATGGCTAAACAAAAACCTTGGCGAAACTGACAGTCGAACTATCTGTTTTTGTTTTGAAGAGTTATTTGACGTATTCAAATATTACCCGCTGATTATATTTTTTCGAAAATGCAGATTTGCATGTTTTATTTGCGACAAATTGTACCGATTGTGGCTGTATATCAAAATATCTGGCAGCTGCGTTTATTGATGGGAAGGTCATTTCTTGGTCTGTTTCTGTATTTATGGATTTAATAGCTCTCTTTACGAACACTTTACACCTTCCTGTATTTCCACATGCAGAATAGCAGCAGAGAGGGTGGACCCTACAACTTTTTAGAGACCTTATTTTTGAAATTTAAGGGTTCCTACGAAGGCTGAAAAAAAGTTTTTGTCTTAATAATGAAAACTTCTCTAATTGACCAGATTTTTTCTGATTTTTTCACGTACTGGTCACTACGCGTATGTCGTCCACCCTCTCTGCTGCTATAAATTAAACAGCCATTATAGATATTATCAATAATGAGTATTGGAGAACCACACTCAGCTAAATTAACTCGAGAGCGACTAGAGGCAATTAAAAAATATCTAGCTGTTCGTGATTCTGTTAAGCAACAACTACAATCACGTCAGGAGTCTCAGGTGGAATTCACAGAAGGTACAGAAAAGTTATTTAAACCGATTGTCGAACCAACGAAGAAAATTGTTGCAGCAACTGAGGCAACACAACGAGCTCTTGCAACATTGCCTGCTGATATTGCTGGTCGTATTCAAGCTGCTCAGCCTGAAGGCGCTGAAGCACCAGCCCCTAAACCAAAATTAGCAGTTGAATTGATAGATAAATTCGATGAAGTAACTATTAAAACAATTAACAATATTGAAGACCTACAAGAATTGGCTGAATTTGCTGTAAATAATTATAGTCAAAGAGATAAATTAATGAAACCTGAATACACTGAAGATATTAAAAACATTGATCAATGGCAAAAATATTTATATCGCATACGCACGAATGTTCAACAAGCTAGAAATGATGATCCATCATGTCGGATTTATAGTAATGAAATTAAAAAATTAAAACAATTAAGAAAACAAGAAGAAGAAATGGAAAGAAAAAAACATAAAAGGCAACAATCTCCAAAACCATTTGAATTATCACCAATATCATCACCACGACAATTTGAATTATCACCAATATTAACACCGCATTCTAAAATGAGACGAGATATAAAAAAACAAAGACAACAAATACAAGATATAGAAAAACAAATACGAGAACAACGAGAAAAAGAAGAATTTGTAACATTACCACGATCACAACAACTACAACCAGTCCAAACAACAGGTAAGGAAGAAGAAGAAGAATTTCAAGACGCCCCTGGCGCAACTGGAAGTGGTTTAGGAAGTGGCCTTATTACTTGCCCCAATAACGTTCTTGCTGATGTTGATCGACTAGAAATCCTCATTGGAGGAAAAAGAGCTGGTAATAATTCCCCAGAAATCATCAATGAAGTAGCTGATATTTGCAAACGATTATTTACAGGCGGTGTCGTGGATATTAATGTATATCGATCCCTCATTAATGAAATCGCCGATGATTACCACAGTGATTAGATACAATTAGTGATAAAGTCATTTAATAACAAAATGATCGTGCATGGTACTCAACGTGGACCTACCATGGTCAGGGTAATAAACTCTCGATTACCAGTATACAAAACGACCTACGGAGATGGACTAGGTGATGCTGTTCAGGGTCTGTTTAGAAGAATAGCCCCAAAAGCAATACCGATTGCAAAGCAACTGGGCATGAAAGCTATTGATGTTGTTCGTGAAAAAGGTATAGGCGCTGTTGGTAATCTTGCTAGCAAAGCATTCTCAGCAATCAAAGATAGACTATCAAGATTAATACGCAGACCACAAGCGACCCGACCTCAACCCGTGAAATTGGCTAGCACTGAAGTGATGCCCGCAAGTGTAAGTAAAATAATAAATCAAGCCGCTAATCAAAAACTAGCGGAGTTAGCTGATATCCCGATGTCGGAAAAGGAAAAAATATAACCGCTAGTCTGATAGCAGGAAGTGGTCTTCGAGTTAGACGAAGACGATAATAATAAAGATGTTTAAGCGCATATCTGACCCCGCGTTTGACATGGATGCACCAGTACTCAAAGATGAGTCTGTGCGTGATTATCAGTGTTATTCTTACGACGCACGAATTCCAGATCAGCGTGGACGAATTGAACTACAAGTTCAGGATACAAGTAGGTATTTCTTACCCGCTGAGGCATTTATTGAAGTCGAAGGTGAAATTTTAAATAACGCTAATCCTGCAGCACCAGTAGCATACGCCGCTAATGTTATGGTTAGTTTTGTTAATAATGGTATTATGGCGTTATTTGATAGCGCCACGTACATGATTGATGGAAAAAATATTGAATCAATGCAGAAAGACGTTGACGTTGCCACAACAATACTTGGTCTTGCAAGATACAGCGACGATTATTCAAGATCGGCTGGCCCGTCAATGATGTTTGCAAAGGATACAACTGATTTTCCAGAAGGTAGAAATCAGGTTTTTCGACGACCAAAAGATCGAACTGCTCCTAATCCTCTTGATGCTGATATTGAAGATCTATATTTTTCAATTCCAAATTTCAACTTAGGATTTTCAGCACGTCGAGCAATGTTAAAAGGTGATAGGAAAACATTTTCATGTGCAATTCCACTGTCACATATCTTTGGATTCTGTAGAAATGTTAGAAAAGTCATTTTTGGAGCCAAACATACGGTTGTACTTGTACGAAAAGGCAATGATAATGATGCAATATGGCGATCCGGTGGTGATGCTGGTAAAGTAATTCTTACAAAATTTTCCCTGTGGATGCCAGTGATGACTCCGTCAATATCTGAAGAAGATCGGTTACTATCTTTTATGAGTCAAGGCGGTAAATCAACTTTGTCATGGTTAACGATGACCACAGATGCTGTTCAGAGTGCAATTGATGGTTTATTTACATGGCAGATAGCTTCTCAGCAAGGTGTTTCTGCACCAAGACATATATTTATTGCGTTTCAAAATACTGCACGAGTAAATAGTCAAGAACATAATGCAATGATATTTGACAAACTTGGTGTTTCTGAAGTACCTCTGAGGATAAATGGACATCAAGAACCATCCGAGGATATATTACTGAATTTTGAAAATGATCATGTAGCACGTGCATATCATCGATTAATGACATTCATGGGTCGTGATCAAAACATTGATACTGGTTTACAAATATCGCAGCTAGATTTTACAACGCTGTATCCGATTTATTACTTTTCACTAGAACATTTAGATTTAACCAGACAATCAGTAGTTGATATACACTTCAGAGCTCGTGTAACATTGCCAGTTGCACCAGCACCATTAATTCCTAATTACAGAGCAATTGCTGTTATACTCAGCGATAAATCTGTTACTCGAAGGTGTTGGTGGACGAATGAGAGTTATTGATGCTCCAGTAGAAAACATGTAATTAGATCATCCATAATAATTATAATGTCATATCATCACGTTAGTGTGAGTCTGACTCCTGGTCAGATTAAAAAGCTACAATCAGCATCAAAAATAACTGTGGAATAAAAATATCGCTAAAGCGAGAACAGATGACCGGTGCAAATAAACTATCGTTGACCAAGCGTCAGTTCAAAAACTTCAATGAAGCTAAAAAATCAAATAAAGGCGTCAAACTTAATCTTTCTGCGGGTGCCATCAAAGACGTTGCTAAATCGGGTGGTATATTTCCGCTTCTCGCAGCTATACCAGCATTAATAGCAGCTGCAGCCCCAGCTGTTGCAAAAGCAGCTGCATTAGGTACTATTGGAACAGCTGCTGGAATGGCGTTAAAGAAAGTAACCGGACAAGGAATCAAAAAAAAGGGAAAGGGTCTAAGATTACCAGGGACCCAGTATTCGTGGTACGGAAGGGGTCTAAGATTACCAGGGACCCAGTATTCGTGGTACGGAAAGGGTCTAAGACTTCCCGGGACAGTTTACTGATATCACCCATGTCCAATTTTAATTTACTTAATGCTGCTAAGCAATTAAATATAAAAAATTTCAGAGGTGTTTTTATGCGCGATCAATTACCAAAAAAACCAAACAATATTGAAACTGGTATCATTAATCTCGATAAAAACTCTGGCCCAGGGACGCACTGGGTAGGATATGCAATTGATCCACGTGGAATTATTTATTTCGATTCGTATGGATTAGCACCACCAAAAGAATTTTTAAAGTACGTTACCGGTGATATTCCAATCTGGTATTCAACGCTACCAACACAAAAAATAACTGATCCCCCAATATGCGGTCGTGAAACCCTCGCTGTGCTTGATGCTGTATCAAAATCAACAGCGCCACCTCATAAAGTCGTGCACGCGTTCACTACACTACGTCATCACACTTAAACAGATATCAGTAAATATAATGGTAGATATTTATGGAAGATCTTCTCGCAAAGCTCAGCAGCAAGTCGATTTATCTAAATATGCAACTCTTGATCAGTTCAGAAATGAAATCGATGATTTATTAAATATCACAAGTGTGGATCAAAATGAAGTCGTTGTTTTTCAGGATAAACAAGGATGATTAAAAACAAGTAATATACAACT
>JAECUM010011386.1:0-33194 GCA_016617855.1 Megalonaias nervosa | reverse complement strand
GTGGGTAAACGTACAATCTTGTGCGGTTCGCGGGTGGTTACTTTAAAATTTCCATCCTCTCCAGACAGCAAGGCTTCTTTCAAGACACCAAAGTTCACCAGTCGACTGGTGCGATAATTGAGAGTCAATCCTTTCACTTTACACTCCGTGTGTACTTCTCCTTGAGGGTTACGGTATTCGTAGCCGTAATTTTTGGGACCGCCACTTGCAAAACTTAGAATCTTGTCGTCGGGATGCTCGTCCGTACAGGCTCCTAAACGGTCTCCTTCGATGTCAGGGTGACGTTGACCCAGGAGATCGATGTAGATGCAACTGTCCGTGTCAAAATACAGCACACTATCTCCTAACAGTTCTAAAGCTTCATACAGTTTTAAGCGAGCATGGGCTGTCACGTAAGCCGCAATGATGATATTTCCAAATTCGTCGGCTTCTACAAAGTCCAGTTTTTCTTCGTAACTGACTAAGATCAAGTCCTCACGAACGACGTCCACGTGTTTCATGTACTTGGTTTTGTCGTGAATCATCTGGAAGTAGCAGAAGGTTCTGTCAAATACTCCGTCTTGGGTAAACACGGTGGTTGTGCCATTTTGCCCCACAAGCAATTTAACATCACTTTGGCAAACGATCGCCTTCCCTCGTTTTTCTCCACGTGGTCTTAAGTGATGCCTTCCTGCTCCCAGTATTTCTCTTTGAATTTGTTTTTGTCTTCGGGAATGTGACACCAGGAAGGATAGCCACTGACTTCTTGTTTCAGTTTTAAAAAGGTATTCACGTAGTCTGCGAAAATGCCTCTCTGAGCCTCTTCGCCCTTGTGGAATTTTTCTGTCTTGGGAAGTGATAAATTTCGTACACTTCTAACAGTTGGTATCCAAAGTCCAGAGCTTTAAACAATTCCACGCTGACCCACGTTCCTGTCAAGGCGCGTTATTTCTGAGTGTGCTGACAAGGTCGGTCTTGGTTGCACGTTTCAGCACAAGTACTGCACAAGGGAAACATCAGTTTTCCTTGGCAATGGTGAGGTAAAACGGGATGGTACAAGTACGTGGGAGGCAAGACTTTACACTTGATCAATCCTTCGTATTGTCGAATATTGTCCACGTCGATGTGTTCCGTCAGCAATTGCGGGTGCCCTGCGGGAAAGTGACAATATTTGCACACGTACGAATACAGAGAACACACGTCCAAGTATTTGATTTCCTCTCCTTTCTCCTCGTCGGCTTGGTACAGCAAACAGGTGGCATTCGTCCGTCCTCCGTACAAACTATCCCTTGGGTTCAGTGGGTCTACCAGCTTGTAACTTTCCACGATGCGCTTAAACTCGGGATCGGTTTTCAATCTATGATCGTACTCGTGTTCCCACATTTCTACCATTTGGTATCCTTGCTATTCTAACTTCAAGCGTCGCTGACAAGTGGCCTGGTACAAGTCTTCCATGGTCCGTTGTAAAAACTGATTTTTAGTATTACGTTGAGGGTAGCAGATAGGACATCCGTGAAATAAGCACCCGTTAAACTCGTACACAATCTGGGGGTTTTCTAAGTCCCAGCCATCTACCGAATACGTTCCAATAGTCTTTTCGCCTCCTCCGTTGCGGGCATGTTGGATCCATTTGTCTTCCTTGTCACACAAGTAATGTAACCAGCGTAGGGCTTTGACCGAGTATTGACGTTTGACAAAATTGGTTGTTTGAGGACTGATGGCAGCTAGGGTGTTTTCGGGCATAAATCGTTGGCGGTACACTATGGAACACGCTTTGGCAATAGTGCAGGCTTCTTTCAAAGGCTCGATCCCTCCATGTTCCATTAACAGTTCTCGAAATTTTCCAGAACAACGCCGTAAAATGTCCACGTAGGAACGACAACATTTTAACATTTCTTCCTGAAAGTCGAAAGGGTCCGAGGCGTGAGTCTGGTACCAAGCGTAGAAACCTTCTCGTTGTTCTGTACGCATGTTGTCAGGGTCGTAGTAGTGTGCCTCGGGCAAATGAGGTAGAACGGTGTGTTGATTGGCTTCGGTGTTGAAAAAGTGCGGAAAATAGCCTTTGACCATTTCTGTCATTCCAAACGTTTTAGGCATGCGGCTCAAAGGCATGGCCAAGTAACTCATCGAATCTTTAAATTGCACTTGACCCACTTGCATGGAAATGAGTTTGGCTCCGTTCAATGTCACTTTAGGACGTTCAGTACCTTGTTCCGTATAGCATCTCAACAGAAACTGACCATCGTATCCCGAAAAATTGTGAGCCATCACCGTGGCATAGCGATGACAATCTCCGTAACGCTCGATGTCTTCTTGGCTCCACGTCTCGTCAATAGGGTTTAAAATCCACTGGGCAAAATCGGCTAGTGTGTTCGATCCCCAAAAGAATTTTTCACGTCCTCCAGGAATCTTGCTACAGTGAGGGCAATGAGTCAAGATAGGCTCTTGGATGCACTTATCGCACGCTCGGTGAGCCACGCAGAAATTAGGAATGTGAATGCCAGTCTCTTGCATGCATTCGAAATCGAGAAAGATGAAATTCCCTTTCTTCTGGTCATTATCTTCTTCTTCATATTTGGATTAGTATTTTTGAATGTAGCATTGGTGTTCCAAGTCCACGATTTGGTGACAAATGTGACATCGTTTCATTCCTGAACAGACGTGCGCCTTGGCATTATTGGTACGTATGCCTTGTCCACAAGTAGGGCACAGTCTCAGGAGTTGTCAAGCACATTTCTGCTGTGAACCTTGCGTCTTTAGATGTTGTTGGTAACAGGTTGGACTGACAAACGTGGGCTGACAAGCTGGGCAATGCATTCGTTCTTGTCCTTCGTCCAGACAGGGCTTAGAGGCTAAACATCCCTCACATTTCTATCCACAATGCTTGTGTTGCTGTCGATTGTTATATCCATAGTCACATATCTCACAGTAATAACTGTATGACAGGAATGCAGTGATACTGGTAATGGGATCGAAATGTTCATCGTGATGATAGACGTGAATGTATTTTCCGTCTTTGAAATTTTTGCCTCGAAACAACAGCGGTCCGCGCACTTCTTGAGGGTGTACTTTCAAGGTGTAGCGTGGAGCCAAGACGTCTTGCAACTTTTACATTTCAGGAATGCCACAGGGTGTGTCTTTGGATAGCACTGCTTGCTGTAACAGGAGTTCTGCTTCTCCTTGTTGTTTGGTTCGGTCCGATCGTTGAATAGTTTTCCAGGCTCTTTTCCATTCTGCCGTGTCGTTCTTGTCGGCATACAATCGTCCCACCACGATGGCGCGGGATAAACACATCTGGTCTTGAGTGTTGTTAATTTGAACGAGGCTGCGCTTGATGCTGCGAATATTGTCTACCAAGAACACCTTTTTACCATGTTGTCCTGTCCCTTGGGGAAGAGACACGTGGGTCATGAACAGTGTCGCTTTTCCGTCGGTGATGTGAAACTTGTCGTTGGATTGTTGCACGTGTTGAATCTTGTCCATGACTTTGGAAGGTGTCAGTTCTGCTGGACTGCTAAACTCGATCCAAACAGGGGACTTCAAACTGTAGTGATGAATGGAAAGTCTCAAGCGATCGTCTTCTTTGGCTTGACATTGCCGTTTCAGTGTGGTTAACAAAGAATCCCACACATCGGTGATGAACCCTTCTGCTTTCTCCAACGGTACGTCGGACTTGAAATCTTTAAACTTCACAGCGTACGTGTAGGCCGTAGTTCTAAATTTTCTGGAGGAACGTTTGTCCGTCTCTCGAATGTGGTAGTACTTTTCAGGGTTTACTGGTGGTGATGGACTTGGACTGAGTGTAGACTCTCTGGGCTTAGATTCTGGCTCACTCATCTCATCTTCAAAATCGCTGGCATGAATTTGAGCCAAGACTTCAGCTTCTCTGCCAGGCAATAAATCACATTTCTGCCTCTTACTTTCTTCTCCTTTCTTTACGAAATGATGGGATCGTTTCATCTTGACTGCAAAAAGTTAAATGACTACATTTGAAACGCCATGGACCCCTATATATCCATGTTAGGCTTAGTGCATATATAAATGGCTGGTGCCTTCCCTCTCAGTATTCATTTCACTCTCAAGCCGATCAGCACGATGGAAGAACCCACACAGATCGAGCTTCTGATTAGAGCTTTGCGAGGTGTCATACGAAAGTTTTCTTCAGACAAGCCGACGGACTACTCTCCCTCCTTTCGAGATAAAAGTCAAGATACTTGTTATATCTGTCAGAAGAAAGGGCATTGGGCTACAGAATGTCCAGACCTTCAAAAAAGCAAGACCAGTGTCAGAAGAGCCAAAAGTCAAGATACTTGTTATCATTGTCAAGAGAAAGGACATTGGTCTTCAGATTGCCCTAAGACACAACAGGAACAGGAGGAGGAAGAAGAAGAAGAGGTGCCCTCGACAAAGGAAGAACCCCGACACGTTCAGAAAGAGAAGATAGAAAAGAAAAGAAGAAGAGAAAAAGTCAGGAAGAAGAAGAAGAAGAGGAAAAAAAGTGTAAAATTGAAGAAATTAAAAAAAAAAAACAGAGAGAGTGAAAGAAGAAAAAAGACACAGAAGAAGTCTATGAACTTTTTTAAAAAGTGTTGTGTTATGTTGTGATATTGAATTGTAAAAATTTGTACCAGAATAGACCAGACTGAAAGACGTAAGTGTCTCTTGGTTTTGATTGTTGAGAGTAATAAGGGTCTACACTCACGCACTCACAACACGTATATCATAGGGTTAAACAAGTTTTTTTTTAGTTTTAATTGATTTTGGCAAAATGAATTAGTATTTCTTTTCGAAAGAAGCGAGTGGCCCTGAAAAGGACCGTTGGGAGTTTTTTTTCTTAGAACAAACTTAGGAACGTGAAACAATCAGCTTTAACTGCCTTAAGCCTTTGCCACGGCCAAGGCCTACTTGTGGACTTGCTCCTTTTAATGATTGGGTAGAAATCACTAGGGGTGGTATCTCTGGTGTAGTAACAGGGTTAGGCTGTTTGGCTCGGGAAGGTCTTTTTCTCTTGGGTCGTAATAAAGAAGTCTGATACATTTGTTTCAGACTTCTTAACTCGGCCAAAATGTCCAAGAGTACCGTTACCGTTTGAGGTTCACTGTTCTCCTTCTCTCCTTGACCTTGTTTCTTGTCTACTGCTTCTTCTTCGTGTCGTTTCCTTCTTGCTTCTTCTTCTTCTTCTCGCTGTTGCTGTTCAAGGAGAAATGCTTGTTCTGCCTCTTTCTGCTGCTGTAAAAATTTCTCCAGTTCTTCTTTCTGTCTTTGTTTAAAATCCTCGACGTGTGGTAAAGAAGGAGAAAGTGGCGAAGTACTGGTACCGGAACAAATTCTTGTGAAGAGAGAAAATCTACTAAATGCCAATTGAACTCAGTCTCTTCGGGAAGTAGCACTGTGTTAACTTTGGTAGCCACTGTTATGCCAACGCTTTTCGTCTCCAAAGCCGGTGCACCCCAATTCATCGTCTTCTTAGTTTCCGTCATGTTTCACAAAACAATGTCGCATTGATTCACTGCGCACAGACGCCAGCGCACCTGTATAGGGAATGTGACGTCACAGGTAGCTCTCTTCGGATTGGAAGACAGACTCCGCGAAGTGACTGAATTTTGTAACGCGTGTTGGGATTGGTGGACAATTTCAATCCGTTTCGATCCGCTCTTCCACTACAAATAAATGCGGTTCACTTCATTCCCTTCACCTGTTCTCGTCACAAAGATGTGGACCAACGTAGAATCGTCTACCCTGCTATCGTCGATGCTGTTCAACCCGGACTATCCCATATATGTCAGATCATCATGGGCAATTACCCAGATCACTGATACAGCCCTTTGGAAACGACGGATCTATGTGGAGAGACAAGGCTGTCTAAAGCGAGTTCTGATTTATGGACCAGAGGTTAGACGAAGTTTGAGGAAGAGAAGAAGACCTATGCGATGCCCTCTATGTTAACGGAATGGTGTTAACATAACAAACAAAGTCCCTTTTCAGGGCCACTCCATTGCGTCGAAAAGATTTATTCTTTCTTGCCTAAAAATTTTTTTAAAAACCTACTCTACTATATTCACTGACACGAACGCGACTGATTCGTGTTTTTATATAGAAAGGACACAGGTGGCATGACGTCACGGTACTACCTTGCTACATTGTTGCTAGTGTCCAGTACCGTGACGTCACCCTACCTGTTCCATTCCTCTTGTCGCTATACAGGCCCAGGGTGTGCTAGTCGCTATACAAAATTCCCATTGTCGCTATAATAGCCCAGGCTGATTTTTTGTCGCTATAAATCCTGTCGCTATAATAGCCCGGGTGGGTGGGGGTGGGGTCTGTGATGCTAATTCCCATTGTCGCTATACCGCTCCACTACTTATATAGAACGCCAGAAAAAGGATGCAAGATTACCGGTTTATTAAATTACACTTATTCTACTCATTATTTGGATAGTATTTGAGATCTGGGTACACACGCACGGATTTATCCATATTTGTGTTACCAACATGCTTTACAATGATTTCTGCAAAGGTCATTTATTCCTATGTGCAGTATCAAATACTTACTTGATAGCTTAAATGTGTATGCATGTACCAGCTCCAATTATATTGCGAGAGATCTCAGTGAATGGAAGATTAAATCTATAAAAACCGGGTTGTCCGTTGCTCATGGGTGTATTAGCTCTCTAATGGGTTTGAATATACAGAGATTAACTGGGAAGAAAAACTTAATATGAACATATAGCACTTGAAGCACATTTTTAAAATTCATATTTCAAGTCTATTCCTTTATAGCTTTCTTAAGTGCATTGCTGTATCAAGTCTGTTCTTTTATATCTATCCTAAGGCCATTGCTATGTCAAGCCTATTCCGTTATAGCTGTTCTAAAGACATTGCTAGTATATTCCTTTATAACTAAAATAAGACGATTATTATATCCACGCTATTTCGTTAAAGCTATTTTAAAGTAATTGCTATGCCTATTCCTGTATAGCTATCTTAAGGTAATTCTAGAGTTGATTAGTTAATGTGTTTTACTATAACGCATGATATAAATTAGAAAGAAATATAACAGCTGCATAGGACGTCTAACTTGTCATGTTATGTACAGCAAACCTTGAGGGTTATAGCGTCCGCCTCGGATGCGGGAGGTTGCGGGTTTGAACCCCGGCCGCGTCATACCAAAGACCATAAAAAATGGTATTAACAGCTGCCTCTCTAAGCGCTAAGCATTAAGAGGTTAGTGTTAGGACTGGTCGGCCTGGTGTCAGGATAATGTGACGGTGTGGGACATCATGCTACAAGTCTTCGGCATTATGCCCAAATGTTAGACATCACTATAAACTGCCACACTGTAGACATCGTAGCGATATGACTAAAAAATTATTAAAGCTACGTGAAAAATCCAACACACACACACACACACACACAATCCTTGAGTAACCGGACGGCTAGGCTGTGGATCAGACCCTTACTGAATGGCTGGCACCTTGACTAACCACAAGTTATCATAATGTTTGATATGGCACTAAACACTAGTTATCATAATAAAAGCCACTGCACTATCCTCTAGTTACTATCATGCTTGCCACAGCACTAGTCACTAGTTAGCATAATGTTAGCCACTTGCACTAACCACTAGTTACTATAATGCTAACAACTGAACTAACCACTAGTTACTATAATGCCAGCCACTATCATTAGTTACTGCGTTATCGCTAATTTAAAATACTTTACGCCAAAGTAAACTGCGATGTTTCTGTTGTTGTTGTTGTTGTTATAGGGTTTAACGCCATTTTTCACCACAAGATAGGCTATACATGGCGGCCAATATTAATGGTCGAGGAAGAACCCGGGAGAACCCGGAAAGAACCACCGACCCACGAGAAGCTACCGGCAAGCTTTCTCACATAACTACATTGACCGAGCCCGAGATTCGAGCGATGTTTCTATAACACTTGTAATTTTATAGGAAAACAATGTTACTCACATTGACTTTGTCCAGCTCTTGTAGTATTGATGTACGTATGTTCTGGGTTCTGCTCCATGATGGAAGAAAAATTTATTATCAGCGCTTTGATATCATAGTTTAAGAGACACTGACTAAACGAAAGAAATACAAGCCCTCTCTATACAGGCTCGGAAGGTATACAGTGCTGTTGCAAAACGATCTTTCCTGTAGCTAAGACCAATGAACCGTACAAATATCAACAGGTAAGTTACTTCACAGTATTGATATAATCAATTATTTTCTTCAGGTATGGTAGTTCATAGTGTTGAACAACAACTAATGTGACACAAATCTCATGCAACCGAAAGGTACTTTGTGTGCTCCACTTTATTTCACCAGCGGTACAGACACAATGTCAAACAAGTAAAAGCAAAAGTAAATGTTGCTATTTTAGTGAGATTAGTAAACTGACTCACCTATTATCTAAAATTGACGGGTCCTGGTCCTTTTACGTGACCATCAGAAATAAACACAAATTTTAACTTCCCGATCGAGATTTCATTGATCAATTGAATATAATTTTACGATAGGTAAGAGTGTTTCTTAATGCGTCGAAGTTAAATATCATATACAAGAAGACAAAATATTTTGTTTAAAGAATCAGATACATTTATTTGTAAGTAATTCAATTGTACCATGTTCATTTAACAAACAGTAATGAAAATAGGACAAGGGGACTGAATAAAGATTAGCGATACAGGTAAAGACATGCATATAATGGATAATGGAGTGTATATCAGGAGAGAAGCCGTATATATGCAAGCTACCATTAACAGAATGCATAGTAGTAACAAAACATATATAAATTTCTTAATGCCATGTACAAGCTGGTACTATGAGAATTAGATATTTCATCTTGCATAAAGAGTTAAAATTTATGGCTAAGTTAATCTACGCCTGCTACCGCAAGTGACGCTAGACGATATTACCTCTGACCGTTGACCAAAAAGTGGACAGCTTCACATGGCTGTTCTGGAAAGGCCTCTTAAGTGGATTGAGACAGACCTGAACGAGAATCTTAAATCTAGCTCACGCGTAACTTATCACAGTGTCCCTCCCCACCTACCGAATATTTTAAGTCAGGTGGCTATGGGCGAGCTGGAAATCATCAGGTGTGGATACGCTGGGAGCTGTAGATGCATACCTGCACACAGGCTGTTCCGGTCATAAGGTTCCTTTCACTGGATCGAAGCAGCAGTGGAACTCTATAGCCCTCTGGGTGGCTGAGCAGCTTTATTTAGTAAGTGGCTTGAGGAATGGGCTACAAAAAGTGCACAAAACATTGCCTGTTTCATCTCAACCCTGATCAACATACAGTGGGTGATCTGGATCCCACCGGTGTGGTCAGAAAATCTAACAAGAAGACAAAGGTGACGCCACTCACCATCAGTGTCGGGAATGTGTGCACGCTAATTAACATTCCTTGAGCAGACAGACCAGAGATAAGAATAACTCTAGTTCGTAGAGAACTGGCCCGATTCAACATCCAGCTGGCAGCCTGAGTGAAACTCATCTAGCTGAAGAAGTACAACGCACCAAATTCGGAATCGGCTAACCAGTCTCCTGTAGTGTCTGAAGTAAAGAAGTAGCATTATTACAGAATTTTCGGATTTTTTTATACAGATATAGGCCAAAGCCTTCTATACCCAATGACTTTGCCCTTGAATTACATGAATGTATTATTTACTCTAGTGTGCGAACTCGTGGTTACCCCAGACCCTCCCCCTCGCTAGTGGGCACCCATAAGCGAAGTTACTATGCTAGTAGCGACAGTTAGGCCCATACACTGCCGACAGATTAATATAAGCTGGCCAATAGTTACCCGATTTTCCCTCTAAATCAATCACCTGTTTTGGATCGCTAACGCCTCTGTTTCCTATCTGTGCACGAACTCATGAGTGGTTTTTCCATTTCCACCAATATGGTCCCAAACTCTGCCATGCAAATTGTTTTATCCTCGATAGCTATCGAGTAGGGTTTACTAATTATACTGAGATTGCTTTGTGCTGCAGTGTGAAATTCTGAAAAGACAAGTATTTGCAAATTCTGCCGTAACGATATTACTTTACCAGCGCCACCAGTGATACCGATTTCTATTAATATGGCTCCAACAACAATTCCGACTGGTGCGCCTATAATTGTTGCTGTTGTTGCGATTACCGCTACGTCTACATCAATGGTGGTCGCAGCGGATATTCTGCACACACGCAGTTGTATTTCACGAGTGGCGCGGTTCTCTTGGTGATTGCATTTCGCATCTGTTGTTCGGCTATGGCTATTTTATCGTGTGCAACACGAACATACACTTCTAACAAATTATTTTTTATTACTGTCACAATTGTCATAAAGTCATAGAAAATATCTTTCGGAGAATAATTAACTCCTCACCGATTGTGAGTTTCTGGGGCCTGGCACTACATTCTTATAAAACCATGCTGATTATATCATTGTATTCTTTTTAAACGCTCGTGCTTGTCTTAGCCTAAAAATTGTTACACGAACAAATGTGCACAGTTTAAATGACAGTCGAGATTTGTTTTTCTTCTTGGTTGAGTCAATGTTGGTGCAACATATTCGATGTGGAATGCAACCGGAATGGATTAGTCGGTGAATTCCACCTCATCTTTGTAGAAAGAATCCCTGGGTATTTTCATACTGGCTGTTCATTCTGCAAGTTAACATTTTCATGTGCTGATGCAATAATTACAAGCTGGCTTGAGTTGGTATTGGTCGATTATGGTGGTCCCAACTATTGAATCCTATTTGACTTTTAAGAAAGTTATATTTCAGTGCATACGAAGGCTTGTTAACACCGTTTCCACGCACATATGCATCGACAAGTAGAACAACATAGCTATCGATGATGACATTATTGCCTAACCGATCAATCATCCCGGCAACTTCCGCAACTTCATATAACATTTCAGCTTGAAGGGTTTCCTTCTAATTATTGTTTTTGTGCAACTAATCGAATACCAAGAAAGATAGCCCCCTCCCCCGTGTTATCAAGCGTGTACACTACAAAAAATAATATCAAAAGCCAAAACAAACACTGTCATAAAATCCTTGAATTTGATAGATCATATGAGTAAAGTATTGGTTTGGGTGGCTCATCCACCGCTGCGGTTATTAGCCATCTGGTGTTGCCAACCACGACCATGATATCACTGATTTTTATATACGTATCATCAATGATTTCTTCGGTAGGTTCCTGATAACCATTTAACAGCAGAGAAACTTTAGACACTCCTAACTAATTACATACCATTGGACCACGGATTTGATCGTTAGCCCGAGTTTCATCTTGAAACGCCAAGAACACGAGGTTCGATGCATTAACCCTAGGCTGGATATTTATTTGCCAATATATTGCCGATGAAGTGTATTCCCTGGCTTCGAGTCCGTGGTAACCGAGATAAAACGACACGTCAACGCGTTTCGAGATTGCATAAACGACACCAAACGTGATTCTCTAGTGAGTGAAGAGATTAACACAGGCATCCGCGATGTTAATGTTGACAACAGAGACATTGCCATCAACGACAATTACATCAGACCATATTACATTATGCAAAGCACCCTTATGGGTTAACGTGTTTGTGTATTTGGTCCCAAAAATAATCATGTGAATATTTCTGGATAAACCAAACTAATATGTGTGCACACAAATACATCATTGAGTCTGCATGAAGTAGTTGTCGATGCTGTCTAAATCCAAGGTTGAAATTGTCGTCAGTATTAATGAATGCGTTTTCTACAGCTATTTCACCAGCACGTACATGATTTTTATGTCTCCAACGTGCATGCATTTTATGATCTGCATGATCAGATGAGTCCTTATAAAGCATGATAGATATGACAGCAGTGATCATCGCTATATCTGGCGAGTCCGATAATCGTCGTGATAATTTCAACAATGTCTGAGATTGCTTCGAATTTCTGTCCATCGATGGCATAATGTGCGTTATCAAACAATGTCATGTTGCAATTGTTAACAAATCCATCCTTGAAATTGATAGAGTAATCATTATTATTGACACGTATAAGTTAAACCTCCATTTCTAAGAAGGCCTTATACGGAAGAAAATAACTTCAAGTGTACCGCACTTTAATTCTTCTTTGAATGGTTTGTGGTCCCTAGTTGGTAAGAATAATGCTGAAAATCTGTGGTATTGCGATAATCCATCACATCCGGGTCCATGTTCCACACGGTATCGGGTAGATCATGGAATTTTGCCATCGTTTTACTTAGACATTATTGGCTTTGTATAATACCTCCATCCACGCTTAGTTTACAAATGTAATTCCCTTCCATTTGCAATATTTAAATCAGCTATACTTTGTTGAGCGGCCTCATTAGTGATATTACTAGCTAGAGCTGGCATTGTCGCTGTTGACTTTTGCATCCGATCCACAGCAATGCTCTTGAAGAAATAAACTACTCGTGTTGCATCTTGTTTAGCAACTGGTGCAGCACGCAAGGCCATGGCCGCGAAACATTTGGAGCTCCTGTGAGTTAATTCCCAATGGATGGTTAAGCCAGGTGATTGAGTAATGCGATGTAAGACATGTGGAGTAAATAGTGAAGTTTTTTTACGTAGGGTTGATAATGCGCCTTTGCGTCGTAGTGGAGACATACGGATGTATACTAGGAGAAAATGTTGATCAATTAATTGATTTGTATTTCCTATTTTGTTATTTTAATATCAGCCAGCAGATGTGATGTGTTTATTGTTGTGTTTAGACATAACTGAAGATGAAACCATTTGTTTGGATTATGCATTGGAATTATAAAGTACTCTTTGTCTCTGGAGTAAACTATCATTCTGGGACTATAGTAAATACATCAAGACTCCTGGCAGATTAGAACATACGAGGACCTGTAATTCATTCGGTTCACTCGATTCGATGGGACTTGTTTAGAGCTTTTTACGATTGTCTTGGATTAAATTCATAATATTGTCAGTTCCTTTTCAATTTTCATTTATGACTTACCGAATTAAATTATTTGTTATCTTTTTCAACATTTGTTGGTTTTGCTTCTTTTTGATACTTATTTTAAGTCCATAGAGTCGTAGCAGTTACAAACATTCCATTATTTGGACAATGTGATAAGCTCATAAATTCCTTTCAGAATATGTTACCCATCCATTTCTGAACTTTTGACTGTTTATTTAATATACACAATGACAATTCTCTAATATAGTATGTGCTCTCACCATTACTACAAATTATATTGTCATATTTTCTTAAATAATCTTTGCAAAATATATTGTATAGCAATATAGCCACAATCAATACAAAATAATATATCACAAAGAAATCATTCTACGTGAAATATTGTATATCACATAGTCGGGCCCCGAGTGGCCGAGTGGTCTAAAGCGCTCTCCGTTACGGATCACTGCCATCTCATCTCTGTCTGAGTGGATTCGAGTCTCGGATTCGGCCAATGTGGGTATGTGAGAAAGCTTGCCAGTAGCTTCTCGTTGGTCGGTGGTTCTTTCCCGGGGTTTTCCAGGGTTCTTCCTCCACCATTAATACTGGCCGCCATGTATAGCCTATCGTGTGCTGAAAAATGGCCTTAAACCCCACAACAACAACAACAACAAATCACATAGTCATGATTAACAATATTGTCTCTCGCTGATTATATATTCTCGCAGAGAGAAACCACTCTCTGCATACAATGTTTTATGCAGTGTAATTGGGATCAATAATCACAGTCGTCTGTAGCTAGAGCAGTGTACTGGCTTGATTGTAGCACCTACATATAGTAATTTCGTTTGTATGCCCCGCAGGGACAGTTAGGATCTTCACTGGTTCGCGCAATTGCGTAAATAATGCATTTGCGTGTGAATCAAGGATAAAGTCATTGGGTATGCTTTGACTTATTTCAGTAACAAAATTCCAAATGTCCGATAGTGATACTAGTAATAAGAGCGATGTAACTCTTGTGTTTGGTGTACCATCAACTCTCATCTAGGCACTAAGCTCACAAATCTACATATGGCGTGAATGGCAGATTAATGCAGATGAGGTTCATACTGTCTGGGCAAGGATTTGCAACTATCATCAATACATATGCAATTCGTCATGACCGACCCTTGATATCAAGGGCAATATTTTGGATTACAGAGCACAGACACGCTCTTCATTTTTGGCGACTTCAGTTTGCACAAATCACCTGAAGTGACCAGGTGTCATCGGCAAAGGTACCTCTGGGAAATAAAATAATAGTTGACTTATATGGAGAAAACGATTTGAACACGATCTTCTAAACACCAACACAATCTTCACTTACAAAACCTCAAATGAACCAATGGAACGTCTTGCTTGCACCCCCCACTCCAAGCAATGGCATCTAAATTACTACGTAGACAGAAGAAGAAATAGAGGCCGGATCCCCAAGAAAACGGAGGTCACGCGAAGTGCTAAATACTAGGCCGACCAGAGGCTAATAGGTTCCAAGTTCAATATCCTGATTCAGCGTAGTAGAGGGCCAAAAAATAAAATGTGCCCACAACGCTCAATGTCGTTACATTGAAATAGGAGAATGTGAAAGAACTGTGCAGTCAGCTAGAAAAAAAAATCACCTAAAGATTGCCAGTAATGAGTACTGATATCACCACACTGATCGCTGATAAAGATAAGATACCACAAGGATAGAACACTTCAACAACAGCTAGAAAGAAAGGCAGAATACTTCTACAGCATCCTCAACTTACAGTCACCTGTTATTAAGGAGGCTATTGTTTGCCTGATCGAATTGAAAATCAACATATCTCTATTATATCCTCCAACGTAGGTTAACTGCAGCTGAGAAAGCAATTGATTAGCTTTCAACTGACAAAGCAGAAGTTATACCGGCAGTCGTCTATAAAACTGGAAGCTCGCACATGGCCCACACACGGACTGAACTCTTGCAGTGTATATGGCCTCGATGAATTACCTCAGGAGTTCAGAGATACATCCCTTTGTCCACTTATACATGCGAAAAGGCAACATTCAGTCCTGCGACAGCCATTATACCATCTCCTTGCTGTGAGTAGAAGGTTAGATCCTTACTAGATTTCTGCTGTATTGTCTAATGCATCGCATCGATTAAGGGCTTCTGCCCCAGATGAATCGTGGTTCGAGGAAAGGACTAGGGACCACGGGGCCACTGACGAGGTGTTTACAGCCCGTTAACTGGAGGAGAAATGCCAAGAACAAAACTTCAACCTGTACACTATATTCATTCACCTATCTAACGCCTTTGACACAGAAAGTGGTTATAAAGAGAAATAATTCATGATCATTCAGCATACTGCCTCGTGACAAGGACGACGTTGATTTATATGAACCATTCCGTATCACTAATGGAGTCAAACAAGGCTCCATGTTGGACCCAGCTGTCTTCAGCATGATTTCTTCGTCATGTTAACGGATGGCTTCATTGAGTATAATACTTGAATCGACATTAGGTAGCAAACTGATGGCACGCTCTTCGACCTGTGGAGACTACGGGCAAGGACAAAATTACACAAAGCGAATATTTGCAATTTCCTGTTTGCTGACAACCGTTCCTTTAATCCAAAATCTGACGTGTACCAGAGCAAGGACGATTGCACTTCACCTTGTGAAAATTTCGGTTTCACAATCAGTATCAAGAAGATGGGCGCAGCACCAACCTGCGCCAGGATTGCTTTACATCGAGCATACAATCACTGAGAAATGGTAAAATGTTCCAGCGAAAAAATTCACCTTCCTTACGTTATATACGCACATTAATATACTTGTTATGATTTCTTCTTCATAGTTTATTCAAATATTTTTGATACAAATACACTAACATTCCAGACTGTGAACACCAGAAATTACATATCTTCTCTCTTATTTTGCCTGTTCTATCTTTTAACATCACGTGCATTTGATAGATGTAATATTTTGTCCAACCCAAGGATTAAATATCGTATGATGGACCAAAAGGATAATATTTTTTCTCTAAACAGCCATTCGGGATATAACATCCAATATGGACATCCACTAGTAAAGAAATCACTGTCCAACATTCAGTTTTCATTTTGCTGGATACTTACTTCTTTGTATGCCTTTTCTGGCCTTCATACGGGTTTTGATGGTTCCTTTCAATGTTTCAATGATCTACTCGCAAAATACAAAACAAGATTTTCTCCTGAAACAGTATATACTCTACAGGATACCCTGCATGATATTTCGACATCGTCGTCTTCTCCAGTTGCGAATGTAATGAAGCACAGGTGTCTACTGGATTTACTACGAGTGGTTAGTGTTTACTTTGCTCAAGCTGTATACTCTCTAAAACGAGCACTACTCCATACATTTTCATATATTTTTTCCTTAGGTTTTATCAGATTGATTTGCATACTGTCGAGAAATTTAAAACAAAATTTCGTACAGAGCCGAAAAATTCGAAAGTCGATTTTTAAAGATGTGCTCGTCTTAATAAAGAGTTTGAAGTACACAACATGCTCATATGTCGCGTCGAAGTGATAGTTTCCGGAAGAATCAATGGTGCAAATTGGGAGGGGGGAAGCTGTTCGGGAGTAAAATAATGCTCCGACATTATTTCTGATAAATAAACTAACTTACTGTTGTTGCCAATAAGATCAAACAATTTTCATATTTTGCAATGGATTCTCCCAATATAAAACAGTTTTTGACTGCTATTTAAGGGCAACAAACAAGCCTACCTATTATTGTGTGCCGTCGTGGAGATATCTCGGTGTGTTGGTCCAATAAATAGGCCTGACAAATGCTTTGTCGAATGTAAGCTGATATACCATGTGCCTTCAGCTGTGCGACACAACTGTCTTTCAAAACAACACCTACTACTGGTGAGTTACCTGTGGTCCCAATTTGGGTGCTGTGGTATTTTCTGTTTACAATAATATATACTATTTATGAACCTCGTTTAATCTTTCTCGACCAATCCAGAGTCTATGTTTGTCTGTCGCTCTGTCTCTGTCTGTCTCTATTAAAATATAGTTATGCCCATTGTTTTATATCTATGGAATGAAGTGTTTCAATCCTGATTTTTCGTCTGGGCCATACAATCCATTTTTGGGATGGTAAAATTGTGCTCAGACCCGACGCTGATTTGAACATTCCACATTACTATTTTTCGTTTTGCATAAAGTTGTTTCAATAAGGACGGACATTAATTTTCACAACCAACTGCAGTAAGAAAGTGAATTCCCAAAATAAGATTTGTTTGTGTATTAGTGTATTTTCTTGCGAAAGGAACTTATTGGATTGAAATATATGAGAATTATTGGTTTGTCTCAGATTTTCCAAGAGTAATGCTAATACTATCTGTTTTAAAAACTCTTTAAAGACTAGACACACGTCAGTTCTAATCAAATAGATCATTGCCCCTTCTCCCGTACCAATTTTGGTACCCTTCTGCAGATAAATACCCTTATGAAAAACTAAAACAATTACTGTAAGTCGCTGAATATAATTAGCATTTACATTCCTGCATCATATCGCATGAATGTAAACTTAAATATGATGGTGGGAAGGGAAGGGTGCTTCCTAGTGTCAAAATGTTTAACAACATCTTTGTATTTTATTTACATATCTGTTTCTACCAAACTAAACGCCGCCTATCATTTTAGTCTAAAATTAAACTAGATTAGAGATTTCAATCTATGACGGGAATTCTGTCAGTAATACACCCTATGCAGATATATTCTTAGTTAGACTTGCTGATTAGATATGTTGTTTAGATGTATTTGTCTAGCTCTTACAATTGAACTTGATAAATATGTGGGGGCGAAATTACACATGCTACAACTCAGTTAGATAATTTGTACATCTTACTTTTCACAAACATTAAATAGTTTTAGAACAGAACACAGACGCTCACTAGTGATTCTATTCAAGTGCACACTTGGGGCTAGGGGTGCTACAGAATAAGGGTGCAGGCAACTACGCTTGTTTCCAAATGCGACGTGAATTCATTGGGAGTTTATTATAATACGAGGGAAGAATATAAAACAAAAACAAGAAGCCTATGCAGGTTTGAGATTGCTCAACATGCTATGACCGAACACCAAAAATAAAATAGCAATTGATTGGTTAAAATAAGTTGCAAGCTGCGTTGGAAATTGGATGAAATTTAAAGAGTGATGCTGTATAGTTGACTAAATTCATAAACGATGAATCATCGATTTTGGCTGTTTAGAAATATTCCGATCATTTTATTCGCAGACAATGTTATTTTTACATTACATGTAAAGTTCCTTGTATCCATTAAAGTTCAACGGTTTATCTGTATACAATGCTGTTTGCGATTCGGCTATACTAAATAAATGAATGCTATATTAACTGATAGGTGTTATGAACACGTGACACTGTTTCTAGAATATTTAATTAAATGAGAAGAGTATTGAAATGTTATATTAATTTTGGACAGCGCTATTTTGGCAACATCACGATTCGTGGCTAACCAGTACATTTCCGGTTCTAAAATTTATTCGGGACTTATCATTCTTTTTTACTTTAATAGAACTTTTTCAGGATTATTTAGGATTGCTTCATAATGATTTAAGTCCGTTTCAAATTTTTGTTGATAATCTTGATAATTAAATTATTTGTTCAGTTTTACAAAACTATTTGGTTTTGCTTTTATCTGTTACTATGTTTATGACCAGAGACTGGTGACCTGTGAAACAGTCCAAATAGAAAAAATAGTAAAAATGAGCTTGAAGAAAGGAGAAAGTGCTTTTTGTGAAACATTGCGTCATGATGAGTGAACAAAGTTTTATCTCACAATAACTATATTTGAGAATTTCTCAGATAAATCTCTGACACAAAAAAGTTTAGTTATAATATGTGACCTTGATCTTAACATAAAATCCATCATGAGCGTATGTTACACATTTCTAAGTTATGGTGTACATACCTAAATAAAATCCATCATGATCCAACGTATGTTACACATTTCTAAGTTATGGTGTACATACCTAAATAAAATCCATCATGAGCGTATGTTACACATTTCTAAGTTATGGTGTACATACCTAAATAAAATCCATCATGAGCGTATGTTACACATTTCTAAGTTATGGTGTACATACCTAAATAAAATCCATCATGAGCGTATGTTACACATTTCTAAGTTATGGTGTACATACCTAAATAAAATCCATCATGATCCAGCGTATGTTACACATTTCTAAGTTATGGTGTACATACCTAAATAAAATCCATCATGAGCGTATGTTACAAATTTCTAAGTTATGGTGTACATACCTAAATAAAATCCATCATGATCCAGCGTATGTTACACATTTCTAAGTTATGGTGTACATACCTAAATAAAATCCATCATGATCCAGCGTATGTTACACATTTCTAAGTTATGGTGTACATACCTAAATAAAATCCATCATGAGCGTATGTTACACATTTCTAAGTAATGGTGTACATACCTAAATAAAATCCATCATGAGCGTATGTTACACATTTCTAAGTTATGGTGTACATACCTAAATAAAATCCATCATGATCCAGCGTATGTTACACATTTCTAAGTTATGGTGTACATACCTAAATAAAATCCATCATGAGCGTATGTTACACATTTCTAAGTTATGGTGTACATACCTAAATAAAATCCATCATGAGCGTATGTTACACATTTCTAAGTTATGGTGTACATACCTAAATAAAATCCATCATGAGCGTATGTTACAAATTTCTAAGTTATGGTGTACATACCTAAATAAAATCCATCATGAGCGTATGTTACACATTTCTAAGTTATGGTGTACATACCTAAATAAAATCCATCATGAGCGTATGTTACACATTTCTAAGTTAAGGTGTACATACCTAAATAAAATCCATCATGATCCAGCGTATGGTACACATTTCTAAGTTATGGTGTACATATCTAAATAAAATCCATCATGAGCGTATGTTACACATTTCTAAGTTATGGTGTACATACCTAAAGTTTCATAATACTAACTTTAATGGATTAAACGTTAAAGTTCAGACAGTATTAATGATCTATATCTATATCATTGACCATTCAGCAAGGACCATAATTAATGACAGCGTACAACCTTAAGTCATGATTTTACAATGTTGAAGGTTTCTTTGCATTCTGTATTGCAGCTGGAACGTAAACTACTTTGGCGTAAGACATTAGCGTTGAGGAAAGGACCATACAAGTCATATGTACCAACTTTAAATAGTCATGTGCATTTATAGTTAAGAGTTTCACAATTTCAGCTTATAAAATAATACAATGAAGTAAGAATCGCGAATGTGATATTTTATGCCCTTTGCTATATTTTACATAACTCTCATTACCAGTTTCATAACTATAGGCCTGACACCAAAATTATTCATTACAACCAGTACATTAAAATTATGTATAACTTTGACCTGTGACCTTCAGCTTTTAGATAGGACTGTGAAAAATGTATGCAGTACAAACTCATACCAATAGTTATGACCTGTAAATGTAGAATATAGTATAGCTATATCTCCATTAAAGGTTTACTCCCAGCTCTATAGGCCAATCTCAATATTCCCTTTTTCTTCGGGTATGACGATCATGGAAGATGTGCCTGAGATTGAACATATGCACATTGTCCCCTCATCCTCGATAAGTCGTGTAAATCGCAAAGCGTTCAGATTGGAATCTCGCTCTGAAATCTAGGATTGCGCTGAAATTGATATTTGTAACAGCAACTATCCATTTATTATATTCTTCATTTAAATATATGCATAGGGAGTTATGAATAAAATGTAAAATATATGCCATAGAGTGATCTTCTACTGGGAAATGATCCACGCTGTGAGTTGGTAAATCAGAAAGTCAAAAATCTTCTAGCATATCTAAGTTGATCATGACATTATTACAAGAAATAAACTACTATTATGGTAAAATACGCGACACTGTTATTACCACTCTATGGTCTTAAAATAAGAAACAAAAGAAAGAAAAACCAACACGTTTTGTAACATTCAACAAATAATTTAATTCTTTAAGATATAAAATGAATATCGATGAGGAATTCACAGTATTGTAAATAATATCCCAAATAATCCTAAAAGCTCTATCTCAAGTCCATAAACACAAAACGTTGCGAATGAATTCCATGTCTTAAATGTGCTTGTGTAACAGTAGTCTTATATGAGCTGATGTGTCAAAAATCTTGATGAATGACAATAATATAATCGAAAATTCTTTGATTAAATTCACGATAATCACAATTCACATAAGTTCGTTTCCAGAATCTACTAAGGTCATAATCAAGGCTCGGTCTTGAACGTAAACCCAAGAGAACAGCCTATTTATAATTTACTAACAAGAAACGGAGCAGGTACGCATCGAAAAGTGACACTAGTCAGGAGCACAAAATAAATCAGATATATAACACCTGCCCCAATAAAGACAAAGACAAATGTTTGCAATAACGCTTTTTGTTATATAATACTCAAATATACACATAATACTCTATTGATAAAAATACGTATAAGTCTAATGAATTATGCAAAATAATATAAAGCATTATAGTACATCTACACACGTGAAAGTACATCTGTAATCAGATTATCTATTCCCTTGATGTGTCGAATGTCGATATAGTATTCTTGCAGCATCAGACTTCACCTGAACCATAGCTGTTGTTTGTTTTTCATTTTGTTAATGAAAGCAAGGGATCTGTGATCATGAATAATTGGAGAAGGATCTGAACTAATAAGCACTTGAAAGTGTTGCAAAGCCAAAAATGAAACATTCTTTTATGAGTTTTGGAATAATTTATCTTGTGTTATTAATGCTTTTAGAAAAGTAGCTCATTTGATGATTCTCAACATATTTGTCTCCTAGAGGCAATACTCCACCAACCCTTTCATCCCTTGCATCAGCAAATATTTTATATGAAACATTTTATATAATTGATCGGAATCTGGAGCTGAGAAAAACTGATGCAGCTTTAATCATGGCGTTTAATTTATCAAAATCCTTCTGGCATTTCATAGACCAAGGGAATATGGTTTTCTTCCACAAGAAACTGGACAGAGGTTCAGCTATTATGAAAAAATTTGATCGGAATTCTTATACTATTCAGCCATACCCCAAAATCGCATCATTTGCTTTTTCATATAGGCTTTAACTTGACTGTGTCTCACAGTATGTCCTAAAATATAACACAAGCACGGCAAAACTCACGTTTACTTAAATTAATTGCCAAATTGATATGACTTAGTCGATCGAAAGATTCCGAATGGTTTCCAAGTGATCCTTATATGTATCACTGTAATCCTTTCAATTTTGTCAATGCAGTAATCAGTTATTGGCATTGAAAATGAATCTGTTTTGGTAATACTGTTGACTTTTCTATTCACAAACGGAGAGTATTATTTAGTTTCAGTACAAGAATATATCACGAAATCCAGTTAATTTAACTAGGTTCTATGAAATTATTCTCCTGCAAATATCTCTCTTCAAACATTCGTGCTTGAGAGAATTGATCCTGTAAAGATGCTAATTCACAGATGAAGAATCTATTTTTTTTGTTAAAAAAAAATTGTGTTCAAACATCTAGAAACAAGTACTAATATCCTAATAATAGCTGTTTTTGTTCACTCTTTTATGTTGGTGCCAGATGTGAATGTTTCTGGAACAGATTGATTAATATTTCTGAATTCAGAAGATTAGTTACACCAAAGTCACTACGGTCCGATAGTTTAATCCTCATTGTGTGTAACAGTCACAAGTATATCGACTGCACGATTAACAAGGCTATCTCTATCTGCATACTCTTTTAACGTATCTTTGGCAAAGTCGTTTCACTGTCCTACTTCCCGGAGTGTTTATGATTCATTGTAAGTCACGTATTTTCTTTTATGAGAGATAATGTTTAGCATGAAGCGTATTTTGAGGTATGGACAAAAGAGGCAGAACTCTTTCACTAGGCTGTAAACTACTTTCCTATGTACTTCTGTCATACCTTAATTTCATATTTGCCTGAGTAGAGTGAGGATTAGTTCTTGCTACTTCACATGCCTTTGAAAGAAGTTTCTCATTTATTACTTTCAATGGTCCACGGATAATATGTCTAAATACTAGTTTAAAAAGAATTAAACCTAATTATTCTTGAACTGATTCCCTAAGAGCAAGCAAGAGCTAATGAACAACATCGTCTCAACATTTTCTTGTATAAAATCAATATGACCGAATAATACTCTTCAAAGTCTGGTGAAACCTTTCTAAAACCTTTGACTTTCAGGGTATTAGACAGAAAATTTAAATAGTTAGATGCCTAATTCATTTATATCTTGCTGAAAAAAATATCCATACACAAAATTGGACACTTGATCAGATTTAACAGATTCGGGAACTCCACAAGTTTGAAAAACATTATCAAAGCCTATGCATTGATCTTGTTTTTAATATTCCTAAAAGGAATTGCCCCTGGAAGCCTCGTGGACGCACACATCATGTGAACAAATATTGGCTGCCTGACTAAGTATTAGTTAAGGGACAAAGACAGTCTACCATTATTATGCTGAATGGTCTCAGTAATAGGTTGCAGATGAGCCTTATGTATCTTCTGAATGGACTTACCTACCATTTGACAAATGAGACAGGGTCTATTGTATTTAGAATCATCACGATTAGTATTGCCCAATAAAAATGATTCAAGATCTTGTTTTCAGTCGTAATGATCCTTAAATGTTCAACCATAGGAGTTTCATGGTTACAATAAGAATTTTCTATCGCTGTGACTTAGAAACAACAATTTGATAGCTCGCTGACCACTCATCAGAAACGGGTACATCAGGTGGTCTCACTTTTCTCATAATTTAAAAGAGTGTTACTATGTGTATTGATCAATATCTATAGCAAAGGTGAGCCCATCGAATGCCTGGCCAAAAACTAAATAAAGGTGTAATTTCCTGATCATTCCCAAGAGCTCTTTTTGCCATAGTTCTAGTAACTGCACAAGCTGGGTATATATCAGGGATTTCATTTTCAATAAGATCGAATGTCTGATCCAAGCAAGTCTTATCAGTTACAAGTGAACTAACACAAACTTATCTCCGGCTAGGTGATTTCTTAGTAATAAATGAATTATCTCTATGTGCAAAGATGTAAATCTTCCGACTGTCACGGGTATGGTTTCTAAGTCTGGTAACGTTTTTACACATTGGAGAGGAACGTTAACAAAACCACACTCTACTCCATGAATAAGATCACTTTCACTAAAAGAAGACTTCTCAGATTCAGTCAAAGTATCTAATTATAAAAGACGCTGAGAACCTCACGTTTCCCTTATATTTTAATAGGGATAGGTTTGGCATAATCACCAACAAGTTATACAGAACCTTTCGACCTATTGTGGGCTATTGAACGTTGATTACTGTATTCAATACAGACATTTTTCTTATCATGAGCGTTCCTATTTCCTATCACGTCATGATTGTTCTACAGTCACATTACACATGCTTTACTTTTCAAGTTGGAAAACCTACAAACAGAGAGGGAGGGAGAAAAATAAGTAAGAGGTTAGCAATTCCTTTCCTCGGAAAAATTCAGAGTATTTCATCCTTGATTATAACTAGATATTCAAATCATTGAAACACGGATGTCATCGCAGTGTAAAATGAGTTGAAAACCTGTAATTCATATAAACGAGGTTCAAAAATGTTGTATGTTGTGACACGTCTTCATTTTTTTAAGGTAGTTTCATTTCCTTATAGTTGTTATTGTGCATGTATTCTTCCCCTGAAAGGGAATAAAAGTCTTTGAGATATATTTTGCTTGTTCATTCATTATTTTTAAATACTGGGACAAATTGCTTTCAAATTGCTTTCTAAGAGCCAGTGTCAGATACTTAGTAGGAACGTCAATTATATTATTCTGTATTTGACCATACCTTTAGGACAGTAAGCAATACCCATTGACTCCCGGATGCTGTATATATTCAGGTGGGCACTGCCACGGGCCTACGTCATATGCTTTCAGATAACATCAATAGAGGATCTCAGATGGGTAATGATTTAATACTGAATTTATGAAATGAGTTGAATAAAATCCAGTTTTTGCGGGCCTTGGCATTTTCAGCACAGAACGGCCAATGTGTCTGATGTCGCATTGTTTGATGCACAACCCGTACAGTTGACGATCCATATTTACATAACCTTAGAGTCGCTTTCACAATTAAACTTTACATTCGGTTATAATGTGAAAGAAAGTTTACTAGATGTCGAAATTCCGATATTCCCACTGAAGCCATCCTGATTACAACACAAAGACTTTCTCATTCACATCCTTTACCTCAAACAATAAATATCAGCAACACCAACATTAAATTCACACAGTCAGTACAAAACCTCGGTGTTACTCTTCACAGTACTATCTCATTGCACCAACATGTCATGAACATATGCAAGGCTGCATATCTTGAGCTGAGACGCATCAGCTCCATTCGCAAGTATCTTTCAGTTGACGCCACTAAAATACTTGTGTGTTCCTTAGGACTTTCAAGACTGGACTATTGTAACTCAATTCTGTCTGGTTCGTCTCAATATCTACTCCAGAAACTTCAAAAAGTTCACAACACAGCTTCTCGGATCATCCTTAGAGTACCACGATCAGAGCCCGCCTCTCCCCTGCTCTGTACCCTACACTGGCTATCCATTCGATCCAGGATTAAACAAAAAATTTGTTATCTGTGCTACGTTTCACTGACGTGCTCCAGTCCAAAATACCTATCTGATCTCACCCATGTATACACACCTGCAAGATACTTACGCTCCTCTTCTGACACTCGTATTCTCATTATTCCCACTATGAAAATGAAGTCATATGGACAACGCTCTTTTGCATACCAGGGCCCAGCAACGTGGAACGAATTGCCCACTGCACTTAGTTCAAAGACACGTGATCTCGTTCAAGAGCGCTCTTAAAACTCACCTATTTCAACTGCACGAACAGATTTAAAGACCTAATCATGTATCCTTACCTTAAATATTTACAGCATGTTTTCTGTTTCTAATGTCGTGGTGTTTGTTTTTATTTTTGCAATCATATCATTATATATGTTTTTTAAGTGTTGTCAAAGGCTGTAAAGCGCTTAGAGCTTCTAAAGATTAGGCGCTATACAAAGTCCTCATTATTATTATTATTATTATTATTATTATTATTATTATTATTATTATTATTATTATTATTTACTGTAATGTATTTGTGACCGGATATTTGCAGTGTTTGATTTCGAATAGAAGACAACAGAATATGCAAACAAATTTCATTTTGACTCGAAATTGCATCACATATTAACCGTGTAAATATGCAGTGGTTAGACAAACTGCTGTCAATTTGGAGACCATATTCTTCTGTGATCAGAGGTGAGTTTATTTACTTCTGTAAGTCAATATTTAAACCACGTTTGCATATAGGGTGGATTCCATGCTACAGATATACCGCCTCGTTCAACCGCACCCCACACAAGTAATACCCATAGTTTTACTTGTTGTTGTTATTGGCATTGTCTTGTGGTTTTGGCCATTTTTCATATTATAATATATTATACATGACATAACAAACCCCTGTGTGGATAAATTCGCCATATTGAAGCAGACGAGACCATTTTACCTCCATTTCTTTTCGCGAGTCGATTCAAAAAATGGCTGTCAAATATGTTCATTGAAAACAAAACATTCCAGAAGGGGGTTTTAAAAAAGGTTTTCCACTATCGCAGCCAATCAATAAAGAGAATACTGCACAATAATTTCCTGGGCTTATTCGGACCAACCAGAATTACATAAAGTGATATTTTTAACATGTGGTAATACCACAAAATATTAAACTGCACATACTATAGGAAAACTATACCTATTACGTGATAAAGTGAGATATTGCCTTCTTCGTTTTGATCTATTCTGCTGCTGTATTCTCTAGTATCATATGTGAGAGCAGTTCCGAAGAGAGAAGAGAGAAAGAAGAATGAAATAATATACAATTGTATAGGAAGCATGTGAGAGATGTGACGTATACTCAGTTCCGTAATATTATTTCTCGACGATATTAGTCAGAAAACGTAAGGTAAATTGAAATTATTTATTAACCACTTTTACATATTTGATCATAAAATTTGAGCTATTTGTAATCGCGAACAGAGATTGAGAAGCTTTATACATTCACATAGTTGAGGTAAATATATGATGTTTACAAGGGAATACTAATCAATACAGTGCTGCACGTCGGCGTTTGTAAGCTGATAAAATTTAAATTGTATAATACAACACCCAATAATTTACTGCTTTCTTCAGATATTTGATTTAACATAATTATTATGTACTGTATTGCAATTATTTTCTTCATGGTCTAATGGGGAGCACCGAAAATAGCAAAAGACCATCTTGGGTCAAACCAACTTGAAAATCTCAAAGTCGCACGTGGTTTGCTATGGTGTGGCAACTGTAATAGTTTTTAAATTTTGTGCTCAAAAAGTCTGTTTTAGTCGGATGAAATCAAACTTTGTTTTCTAACTTAATAAATCGGTTAGGGGTTCAGCTATTATGGAAAGCACAATTTCGGAAAATAGCCAGCCATACCCAAAAATCTCATCAGCCGCTTTTTACTAATAGGCACATGAAATTCAGAGATAGCCTTGACATTAACGTCTATCCATTTAACTTGATCTTGTCCCGCAATATGTTCTAAGATTGCAATACAAGAAAGCAAAGCATACTTTTAATAAATTAATTGTCAAATTTGCATAACTGAGTCTATAAAAATATTCTGAATGGTTTCCAAGTATCTTTCCAGATGTCGTTGTAGAAGATGACATCATCGATGTGAGTATCACAATTATCTAGACCAGATGTTGTCATGTTCATTAAACATTGAAAAGTATAAGCCGAACGTTTCATCGCAAACAGCATCACTTTATATTGATAAAGTCAAACTGGAATTCTTTTATACCAAAATTTATTTCCCTTTTCTGTGTGGGGGTGGGTGGGGGTGGGGTGGGGTGGGGGTGGGTAATTTGCCAGAATCCTTTCAAAAGGTCAAACTTGGCGATATATTTTGTATTTCCAACGTTGTTAATGCAGTCATCAATTATTGGCATTGAAAATAAATCTGTGTTGGTGACTCTATTCACTTTTCTTTAGTCTGTGCACATGAGGAAAATATTATCTAGTTTTGGCACTGGAATACATGGTAAACTCGAGTAACTTTTACTTAATTCTATGAAATCATTCCTTTTGCAGGTTACGAGATTTGTGTAGTCATGTGACTCGGAATCCAAATGGCGAGTTCCAGGTCAAATGTCATCTCGTCTCTCAGCGGATTAAAGATCTAACGAATGCTACACTAGCTATTTCTGAGAAAATAAATCATATTCCTATCGATTTCATGCAGGTATATCTCGATGAAAGGTCGTTAAAGTTTGCTAGGCCGGCTAGTAAGCGGCTACCCTATGCCGACACCAAATGGTGTCAGCGAACTCCAACTTTTCAATAGGGAATGGACTTTGACCCTACACCCCAACATAAATGTCCAAGTATCAGAAATGGGGTGGCAAGGGTCAGAGGAAACTCGGACTATAAATCATTGAAACCTGAATACAGGTCTCTTCCGTGTTTAAAAGCTAATTTTTGTTTCTTACAGGTAATTAGAATATATTTCACATACAAAGGCACTGATGACGTTAAAATGTCGATTACATATGTTCCGCTTTGAGCAAAATGTTTACAGGGACTTTCATAAGAGACGTTGAACTTTAAGGTTTTAGGTTTGAAGACTTCCCTTGAGTTCCTGCAAACACATAGTACATACACACTTTGCTGTTGCCGGTAAATTTCTCAAAATGTATTTTGTTTTCATTTTAGATAAGGTAGTTTCATTTCAAGCTTCAAACTTACTGCTTTATTGACGCTTTCCTATGCTTATACTGGAGATCATAAGGAGATCAAGTGTTGTTTGATATTTCACGAAATAAGGACAGGAACAATTTGTACGTACCTTGATATACGTTTGCTACTGAGGTGTTGATGTACGTTTGCTGTTGAGTCTGATCCATGGTAGAAACTAGCTTCGCTTAGCGAGTTTTGATATTAAAGAATCCACTCTCTTTCAACTGCATAAAGCGTGTGTGCAGATTAAACAGACAAGTCATCAAGAAAGTGAAGAAAAACATAATCTGATGTATAGGACGGAACGTTGAAGTAGACTGCTATATAATAGGAAATCCGGGGAGTAAGATATTATCATTCCATTCTTGAAACGATGACAATGACATCGTGCTCAACAAAATTAAAATCTGAATTTACAGATATCAAAATGAAATGTTATTATTGAATACAATGTCAGATCCTGATCTTCTAATAGTTGGCAGCTCATGCGGATCTTAAAATATTTATGTCGAGAAAGACAAGAGAAACTGCCGTTATTAATTTAAAAAGGCCTTCTACCAGTAAAATATATTCAACTGAATTCCAATTTTCTCACGAATTCTCCGTAATGTTCCTAAAGTTCTTATTTTAGGGGACGGTTTATCAGACGAAAGATGGGAAATTCATATGATCATTACAATGTAGTTCGTACAGCGTTATCGTTGAAGCCACGACTGCAAGCAAGAAGCAGAATGAACGTACATGCCACTCAAAATCAAGTGTGATGACAATAAATATAATACAGATTTTGTTTTGAAGAATAATGAGAATGAAATGGGCCCTGTAAATTCTCTGATATGACGCTTGTAAATACTGGTTATTACCGTAATAAGCATTAAAGAGATCTTAATGGAAAATCACAGGCAATGTGAACACTATAGCCAAACCGACAAAAATTGCAATACTACAAGATTATAGTAGTTTGTATTGACCGATGAATCATTTGTTTCATTGGAAAGGAAATGTATGTAAAGATAACTTTGTCCATAATATCCACTGTTTTCTGCCAAGTGAACTTAAACAAATAATGAATTCTAGCTGGCAGAAGCAGGGATTGGAACATATTACAAATTGTGCCTAAAGTGTGGTGCAACAAATACTGATAGGCATAGGGAATTTAAAGATAGATTTAACCGTAACGTCGATAGATTTAACGTGACCATTTCCTACAATATGTCCTAAATTGTATCACAAGCAGCCAAAATACATTTTCACTTAACTCAGTTGTCAGATTTGGATTTGCTGCATTGAGTCTATCAAAGAACTTCTAAATTGTTTCCAGGTGATCTTTCAAGTATTTGTTGTAACAGTTGACATCATCGATGTAAGATTCGCAATTGTCTGGACCCGACCTTGTCATGTTCATTAAACGTTGAAAAGTATAAGGTGAACGTTTCATCCAAAATGGAATAACTTTATATAGATAAAGTCCATCTGTATTTATTAGTACCGATCTGCCTTTGTCTCGCATATTCTAATATGCCAATGACGCGGAATTTGGCGATGTGTAAGTCTTTTAATGAATCACACTAATATTAACCAAAATGTTCTTGACTGAGTTCATTATAATCCCAAATTAATGAAGTAATCGAAGAAGTGGTAATGAGCAATTCGTAAATCCAACTATTGTTGTTGTTGTTGAAGGGTTTAACGCGATTTTTCAGCACAAGATAGGCTATACATGACGGCCAGTATAAATGGTGAAGGAAGAACACGTAAAACTCCGGAAAGAATATTCGACCTACGGGAAGCTAATGGCAAGCTTTCTCACATTCCCACATTGGCCGAACCCGAGACTCGAACCCACGCAGACAGAGGTGAGATGGCAGTGATCCGTAACAGTGAGCGCTTTAGACCACTCGGCCACTTGGGGTCCCCGTATATACAGATAATAATTTACATAAATAAATCCTACCAAACTGAAAAATGAACACAACAATAATTACACTTCGGATGTTAAGGTAGGAATGAGTAATATGTCAAGTGAACAACATTTTTATTAAAAGAAGGCAAAATAATAGAACCACGATTTATGTCAGTTTCCTTACTAAAACAGTCAAAGCTGTCAACACGATTTGGAATTTCGAAGTGGAAAATTATTTTCCTGGACCAAGACTTAAATACATACATTTACCTCCATAAATAATTATTTGAATATTTAATTTATAATAATAGAGAAATATTAGTTATGTATTATGTTGATTCCAGATAAATGTCAGTAGTCAAGCAGACCATTAACTTGACTTTGGAGTACATAATACAGATATACACATCTTATAATCATAGAGAAAAACAAGAATTATACAAATTAAATATACATAACAATGTGTGTGATGTGGTATTGGTGGTTGCGGATGAAGGCTCATTGATGACTGAAGGGAAAGGCTATTTTAGAAATGTCCATATATTTAAATCGCACGCATTTACCTACTGGTCACTCAGAGTAGAATGTATGATAATGGGTTTAAAATTAGAGCTTAATTTCCTTATAAACAAAGCTGAGGTCTATAGCCCTTATTGCTCCCCTCTTATCCGCTTATAAACAAAGTATCATCATTGTCCTCCAAACGTTTCTAGCCATTCCCTTTCAAACATAGCTACTATCCCTACCAAACTTATGATCCCTATAATTCCACGGGCGAGGCGCAAGGACAAAGGCTAAGAATATACAACAACTGTAAACTTAATTGCATAAAATAGAACTTAAATCCCTAATAAGCAATACAAACTTCTCTATCCCTTATATCGCAGCATTATCCACTTATAAGCAAAAGAAATTCTGATTCTCTTATAATTGTCCTACCATTCGATTTTACACAAAACCTTAAAACCCTACCAATGGAGCGCAAGGAGAGATAAAGAAGGTAGATGGAGGGAAGAATAAGAACACTACTGATATATAACCGTGCCAAATCATCAAAACGTTGGATGCAGCTTCTAATAGATTTGACAAGAGAAAACAATATTCAATACAATTCTCAGCATTCACACATGTCACCTAATCTATGTCGCCAATTCATCGAATGTCAATATGATGATATAATTGCAAGATATTGATTTCAATGAATTGTTTGAGGAGGTGGCAAGGGATGGGTACATTAGTTAATTGATACTCTGGCAGATTTTTGCCGTTGGAGCCATTCTGCGCTATGAAGAACAACTTGTCATAGAGGAAACATAGTGTTTCCAGAGCCAAATTTATGAGGTTTAATTGGCACTTGATTAGAAAAATCCCGAGGGAGAAATTCTGTTGTTTGGATACAATTACACAAAAGTCCATTTTCGATGGTTGTTGGTTGGGGTTGGTAGGATTTGAAGAATGTAAAGTTGAAGTCACCCATTTTGACGATGATGCCAATATGATATTTTTATTTCTAAATTTTAACGTTTTAAAATTTATTGTTGCTAATCCGGCGTTGTTACCGTTTGTGCTTTTGTACAACTCTTCTTCAAAAGCCAGATAAAAAATATATCCTATTAGTCTGCTTTAAGTATTTTATGTTTATATTTTGGATGTACTGTCCATTTCATTTTTGCTCTTCCACTTTCTCAGTCTGACTAACAAGTGATATCCAGCCAAAGCTGAAAATAAATAATGTTATCGTAACCTTTTATGACGAATGTTATCGTAACCTTTTATGACGAGTGCGTTTCTCCTTCTTGATTGTGTGTGTTAACAAAAGGACTATGTTTTTTTTTGCAACACTTGCTTGCAACGTGCCATAACATAGTCATAGATATCACGCGGACGCTTTGCTTTAAATTTTAATAGTCCTTCGCCACTCAGGGCGTGTCTTCCAGCTTCCATAAAGAATACTTTATTACGCTCAACACCAAAGCGCCTGATAGTGTTTAAAGGCCAGGAATACGTCACACTATCTGAAGTGTCCAGAAGGCAAAGAGATGTATCTCTAAGAGTGAGCTTGTAACGTCCATGAAGTCTGCATCGCTTTGAAACCTCAGTGTCACATACTTTCACGTCATAGATAGTTTCTGAAATAAGCAATTGACTAGTAGAAATAAGTATCGTGACAAAACTACTAATGGTTCTTGTTCGTAAACCCCGTCCGCTCCCTTCATCACTACCACCGTGTATTTACCTCACTGAAACCTACGATATTACTGATCCTAATGCAAAAACGCCAATATAATATAATAATATATCTCACTATTTCAGTAAGAAATATTTGTATATATATATATATATATATATATATATATATATATATATATATATATATATATATATATATATATATATATTT
>JAECUM010011385.1:0-73588 GCA_016617855.1 Megalonaias nervosa | reverse complement strand
CTAGTCTGTATATTGGAGGTCTACCAGTGGATCTAACCACGCTAGAAATTTTACGTGTAGTTACGCTCCAGATAGGATCGGTTGCTCTTTTTTTTACCGCCTTCAAGTTCGCCAGGTTCATATAAATATCTAACTGTAACATTACCTAATACTGGTTGAGAGAAAGATTCATGTTGTTGTCCGTAGACATTTGGTATATATATATTTTTGATCGCATTAGAAGGTTTTATGGAAGTTGCACGAGTAATTTCATTATTCAACGCAGCTATCACACTCGGTAATCTTGCAACCCATTCACGAGATCTATCTTTGAAGTCAGTAGATATTTCCTTTGCATATTGGTATCCGAATAACCGCTCGGCAAGTGTTCTATTAAATCGTTCAACGATTGCCTGATCACGATGAATTTCAGTATGTCCTCGTCTGATTTTAACGTTGTGCTTGTTCATCAAAGATGATACTACTCCAAGAAATTCTTTACCGGGATCAACTTGTAATAACCGTGGCCATCATAGACCATCACGTTGATAAATGCGTTCAAACGCAGATGCAACTTCAGATGCTGTTTTTGTTGATAACGGCTCCGCTTCTTTATATCTACTCGCAATGTCAACGACAGTTAACGCGTATTTGTACGTGCGTGATTTTCGTCCACGTGTTTTAATGGTATCGTGTGGTAGAAATAAAATATCCGCTTGATGAACTTCATTAGGAACGCTAACATCATCAAAATGCGAGTAATGAATTTTTTTAGGTGGACTTAGGAAGATTTGCCATATTGCCTGTCGTGCTAACCATGATGCAGCGACATCACGTGAAACTTTTACTGCTTCGGCGAGTTTACTAATCGCTGCCTTACCTCTCCAAAATCCTCTCGGGGAATAATAAACAGATTCCATTATGATAGTTATATAATTAATTGCCAGCCCCTAGCACTAGTTTACCTTTCATTGCAGTTTTTACTAGAAAACTAGCTAATTTTTCTCTGAGAGATTTATTAGGTATAGAATTTAACGCGTGAATCAATTTCACATCCGCGAGATGTCGGCGTTGCAAATCCTTACTTTTATACGCGACATCATGAACGTAACACGCTTGATCAATCTTATTTACTGGATACTCTCCTGGTTTTGGTTGATCTTGATCATCAAGTCGGATATCAAGACGAGTTCCAGGACCACAATAATTATATCCGGGTAAATGTTTCTCACCGGGATATTTAGACCATTGAGTTCCCGGTAATTTTCCTAACAAAGCAGCGATATCTCCCCCACCTGTCTTTGTTGGAATAAATTTATATTTCTTGGTGCCACATTTCACACACTTGCCTGTAAGTGCACGTCTTTTATTTTTTGTTGTTATTGTCGTTAATTCAGTAGTATCGGTAGGTGCTCTGCATCGAACACAATATAGAATCATATTATTTATTATATGGATATAATTGACTTTTCTGTGACATGAAAACAAGAACCAGTAAAGCACTATCCAGCGCTTCCGAATTCTATCAGAATGATTATAATAGGTCCGTCCGGAAGTGGGAAGACGCAATTATTGCTTAATCTAATAATGCGATGGCTGAAGTGGGATAAATTATATTTAGTAGCACCATTTGTAGATGATCAGCGATGTTACGAAGTACTTAAAGATTTTAATGAAAACGCAAAATTGTTGCATGAAGACAGTGTCATAGACTTTATTACTGATATTGATGAAGCGCCATCTGTAGATGATCTGGATGGATTCATTAATAATTTAGTAGTGTATGATGATGTTACGCTGGACAAACAATCAAATCCAGCTAGAATATTTTCACGAGGTAGACATAAAAACACAGACGTGATTTATGTTACCCAGAGATATACACCAATTCCAAAAGTAATCAGGGATAACTGTAACATTTTAGTTGTATTTAATGGCGTAGATAATCATACGCTGCAGAATATTTATTATACTTGGTGTTCTGGGGACATGGACATGAACAAATTTAAAAATTTCTTTTCAAAAGCACAAACTGCTCCCTTTGGTTTTGCAACGATAAATTTACATGATCCGAGGTCAAGATATCGCAACGGACTTGATACAATTTTTGGATAAAAACCATAGCAGCAGGGAGGGTGGACGACAAAAAATTAAGTGACCAGATTGTGAAAAAAATCAGAAAAAATATGGTCAATTAGGGAAGTTTTCATTATTAAGACAAAAACGTTTGTTTTACAGCCTTTCGTAGGAACCCTTAATTTCAAAAATAAGGTCTATATAATTAAGCCAAAAAGTTGTAGGGTTCACCCTCCCTGCTGCTTTGGGCTATGTCAGGTGTATCAAGTTAGCAAGGGTTGTTTGTGTTAGGGCTATGTCAGGTGTATCAAGTTGGCAAGGGTTGTTTGTGTTAGGGCTATGTCAGGTGTATCAAGTTAGCAAGGATTGTTTGTGCTCATTAATATTAGTTATGTTTGGTCTACTATACTGCCAACCTTGTGATGTACCAAAAAAGTGTAGAGTAAGATTAATCAAAACTGGATGAACACATGTATGTGTGTTTATGTGGAGGTGGAGAAAGAGATTTTTTTTAAAAATCAATAAAATGTAGCAACTTCACTTTATGTAAGTTAAATATAGTTTTTCAATTCAGTATTTTCCAATAGTGACATGTTTAAAAAAGGACAAAATTTACACTACTAAGCTTTCTACTGTATTTTTTTTCAATCATACACCTTAATAAATCAAACCAAATAAGTAAAATTAAAACAACAGTGTAACACATTCCTTGATCAATTCTCATTTACAATCTACCACTGCAGTGTCATCAAGTTTAAGTCACTGATCATGAAAAGAAATATGTCATTGACAAGTAATATGTACAAGTATATTCTGAGTGCATGTCACATTTTCAATAACCACTCAGGCCAGCCCAGGATGGCTGCTATTGTAAGTCTCTGGGAAAGGCACTGAGATCTCATTTTCTTGGCATGATAAAGCCAATAAATGTAATGTGTCAAAAGTGCCATGACAACCAATAAAAACTAATAAATCTGTATGATTTTGTGAATAGGCCCCAAAAAATTATGTGTGCTTCTAGTCAGCCAGCTGTCCCTATTTCTCATTGCTGACCCTAGTATTTTTGTTCCCCATGGTACAAACAAAACACCCACACAAAAAAAAATCACATTAAATATAATGTTTACCAAAATATAACCCACCTACCCTAATTTTAAAACCAGTGCAGTAGGAAGCACAAGTTTTTTTTAAGCCTTTACTAATCAAGAAACGGAGTGTCTTCTGGTGGAAGAGATGTGAGAGCTCTCCCACTCCTTATGTGCTTTGATTATCATTATCTAGGAGATGACTGACCACAATATATATTATTGATTAAATAATAACATAAAATATGAAATTAATGGATAGAATAAAAGAGATCTGAGCAGAGATATAGAATAGAACAACATGAACCCCTGTATGTCAGATATAACAATTTAATCAATTACATAAACAAAATGAAACTGAACATGACATCTGAATGATACACTTTCTCTTAGAAACAGAGTCAGAAAATTTATGTGAAATTCAATTAACCATTCTTCTGTACTGATCGAACAAACTTCATCATATAATCGACTGACTGATCAAACTCAAACTGCCAGCATTTCAGTATCACCTGGTGCTTCCAGTCTTTTCCAAATCACTGTTGGTGATAGGTCAGCGTTGCCCTAGTTGTTTCTTTCTCTCTCTCTCTCTCTCTCTCTCTCTCTCTCTCTCTCTCTCTCTCTCTCTCTCTTTTTAGCCTCTTTTGGTCACCAACTGTCTTGGTTGTAGACTGTGACATTTTCCCATTGTGCAATACAGTATGGATTTATTTTTGCCTTCAAATAAAAATATAATACCCAACCTAAATGTGTGTCAGTTGTTTTCTTCTCCTGGGATCAAACAATATTTCCACTTTTTTACATCAGATATTGTCTATCATAATTCGACAGAGCTATGCTATGATCAGTTCACAACCTATTATACACACTCACATCTGTTAATGTGAATTTTTGTCTTTTCTAGCAGCTCCTTGCATTCCTGCCTGAAAACTGTGACAAAACTAGACCTCTCAGATAACTATTACTGCCCCGCTGTCACTATAAATTACCAGCTGAACTATTCCTGTTGACACATGCTCCTAATGCTTATACCCTTGATTTACAGTTGAAAAGATTATTCACTATTTAATTACACAATAAATTAAAGGATTCCACTCCTTTTCCTGACTTCATTACTTTCCTAAATAGCAATTCACTGACATAAATTTCAAGATATAGAAAAAAAATCAATTCTCAGCATGCATAACACATATCATTTAAGACATACAATTCTCACCAAATTTGTATCAGAGCAATGCATGAAATCTTTATGATAAAAATTTATATCAAAAATATAATATTGTAGTATATTCAGAATAACATAATTATATATTAATAATAATATTCAGAAAGGACTTACGGTTTGTGATTCTAATCCAAAAAATAATCCTAGAATTTAAAAATATAAGTCCTATCACTAAAAAGTTCTAAATGAATCAAAGTTCAAATCCCGATGAAGTTCCAAGATGGAAGACGATGACGTCTTCTATATCCTGTTTTGTGTTGATGTGTCAACAGTTCCTTGTTGAATTTTATGAATCAAGAATAATATTTTGGTTTAAGAATTCCAAATAATTTCCAATAAATGTCTTTGTCCAAGAATTTTTATGTGCACTGGTGTTTTCCAGGGAATATAAATTATTAAATCCAAAAAATAGAAGAATTTAAAATCAAACTGGCATCAACATTAAAAACACCTTGAGCTCTAAAGGTGTAAAATACGACTGACTATTTCACTATAAAATATCTGTTTTAACCCTTAACTAAAACGCAGTTTAGACCCCGTGATGGGTCACATGATCACTTTAGTCCGAACAACGCAGTAAAATAATATGTCAATTAGCACGTAGGCTAGTATAGCCTTAGCTAAGAATCAATGATTCCCACACTGGAAATGAATTTAAAGAAAGGTTGTTTACAACAGAGCTGATGCAAGCCAAGAATGACCTTGATTACAACCAATGATTTTCACTCAGTGTTTACCAATTTTGAATCAAGGTCAGGAACCAGGTCAGCTAAAAATATAATGTAGCAACAAACTGCATGCTTATCAGGTCAAAACAGAAAACTGAATTTTCCAAAACGAAAGTCAAATCCAGTGAATAAAGTTATCATTACAATAACATAATGAAATAAAAATAAAATAAAAAATTTAGAACTAACATAAAAGTAATTACATATACGTAACATTACAACTGGACATAATTGTCAAGATCATAACAGGGTCAGCATAGGCTAAAAATAGGTTTTGTGGATTAACACACACACACAGAAATTAACCTTGAATAAAACAGGGTACCAGACAAAGACCGAAAAATCATGTGTCAACACATTTATCGCTTCCTCTACGAAGAAGGCATTTCGTCCACTCTACAATAGTTTCGTCTGCATAATTAAATCGCATACAGTCAGCAACATCCGAATAAATCATTACCAAACATTAACATGTCATCACGTAAATGGAGATGTATTATTTTAAAAGAAAGTCGGTTATTCTACTTGACGACATTGGGTGAGGCGGGGAGGGGGGACATTTTTATGTAGAAAAGACTCAAATAAAACAATTTTATGTTGAAAAGACTCGAATAAACAATGTCGTGACCGATAAGGAGGTTATTCAGCAGCAGTGGAAAAATGGAGCAAATGGAATGAGAATTATGTATGTACCAAGATTTAAATGACATTTTTGAATGGTTTTGCAATGTGCATGACAACAACACCCGCTTGCATATCACACTTACGCCAATAATAAGAACTATTAATGTATATTCAGTTGAAATAAGTCTATTATTATAACAAGAAGAACCTTTTAATAATTAATGTTACTTTTAAACAAAGATATTAATGAAGATATTAAATGCTTTGAAGTATGTAGCTTTCTTACTACGTACATTACATATGCTTCTCACAAAAAATTTAGTCCCCCTCTGGAAAGCCCACTCATCTTATAAGGCCACTTTCCTGGTGCAGAAGGGGTGGCCATATATGAGGGGGACCACTGTATGTACAAACATTCACATAATCACAACTTCACTGATATTATAAAAAAATATATACCAAGTTTTTGTCTTTAAAATCCATAAGGTGGCAAATATATGTTTAACTGGATACAGTCTTTGCTTTTCTCAGTAGTCTGGACAGATTGGTTTAGGGCCCTGAGTGGCCGAGTGGTCTAAAGCGCTATCCGTTACGGATCACTGCCATCTCACCTCTGTCTGCGTGGGTTCGAGTCTCGGATTCGGCCAATGTGGGTATGTGAGAAAGCTTGCCAGTAGCTTCTCGTGGGTCGGTGGTTCTTTCTGGGGTTTCCCAGATTCTTCCTCCACCATTAATACTGGCCGCCATGTATAGCCTATCGTGTGCTGAAAAATGGCGTTAAACCCTACAACAACAACAACAGATTGGTTTAAAGCTAATGCAAGAATCATTTGATGATTCTGTTGTTAAAACTTTCCTGCTGGATTCTCTTAGTGAATCCTGGTCATGTCTGAGTTGTTCTTGCCAACCATAATGTCAGCATGTCCAAACTGAATCTGATGCAGTCTGACCTTGAGATATGCTTGTCTCTATAGAAAAAACCATAAATAAACCATTTCAGTGTCCAGGAGGTGGGGAGGACATAATTTTTTTCAAGCTTTATGGGGACCTTTCAGGTAATACTGCAGTAATAAATGCCCTGAACAGTATGGGTGTTAATTCAATCTCTTTATGAACACAAATAAACATGAGTATGTGCTTATTCTTGTCTTTCAATCGATCATAGACAAAATCATCATGAAAACAATGAGTCAATTAATAAATGTTATCTTAACAAGATTAGTATAATGAATGAGGATAAAGAGAACTAATCTGAAAGTAAAATTCAATTTGTTGAATATGTCCTGGTTTGTCCGAGCATTGCATACAGGTGGTAATGCTACGTCATTGGACACTGTACACTCAAGAAGGACTAATATCAATATGGTTGTTTGAAGTATGTGCAAAGAATGTACTTCACAAAGTCAAATTCCATCAAAAAGGAAATCTAGTTTTGCTGGGCTTTACATGCTTCACTAATAGCTTATTGTTTCTGGAATCACAGGAAATGTGTCTTGACATTTTCCATTCAAAATTTAATCACACATGAATACTATTCTGACTATTGAAATAATCATGCTTTGTGTTTTATATGTGAAATAAAATGTTGCCTCTGTCCACAAACTTCCCAATAATCTTTAATATAGAACAGATCAACCTAAATCTCAGGCTACATGCAGGCGGCATATGAGAACAACCAAATACGCTAGGTGGCAACATGTGTAAATAATTATTAAACGTTTTAGTGTACAGATATAAGACAAAATAAATGTTTTGCATTAATATCTTATGATGTAAAACAGGTAAACAGTACAATTTTTGTAATGTAATACACATACAAATACACGTATTTATACCTATCCATCCGTACATGAAGGCATACATGTGTACATACATGCACGCACACGCATACTTATGTATGTGCACAACCAGTTGGTGATGTCAATTGTATGTTACTGACAGTTACATAAATTTTTTCATAATTATGTCAAATTTATAAAGACTTGTTAATACTGAGCAAGTTTTGGCAGAAAATCGTTTACAAAACTTTATTACATTAGGATTAATACAGTGGAAAATAAAGGTAAGAATTTACATCTTTGTCTTGAGAAAAATAGTACAGACAAATTAATAGTGAAATTCATCACCTATGTGATCCCCATCACACACAGTACATTTTCTGCCCTGTCTCGGTATGTTTTCTCAAATTCCTGACTCTGTTGGACATTTGTGGTTGCTAATTCTAAATTTTAGCAAAGGTAAGCAAACATTTCTTTCTAGAGATATCAAATTCTTCTCCAAGTTTAAATCTTGTTTGAATATTTGGTGAGTTATAGTTTTCAACATATCTTCTAATCTTGCTCTCCACTCCTTTCAGAGCTTGAGGGTTACATATTGATGCTTGGTAGAGTAGATCAGTTCTTCCAAATGAAATCGCTGTGTTTCTAATAAGTTCAAACCATTTATAACTTAATAAGTAAAACCAAAATGGATATCACTCAACATGATATTGTATAGCTTTTTGGAAATTTTGGAATATTCTGCATTTATTATGTTATGTATATTTAATTGTTTGTCTGTTAGTTTTAAATTTATTTTTTATTCCATTACATGCTATTGCAATGTAACATTGTTTACTGGACTTGACCTTGTCCAGAGTTGAGTTCAGCTCTGTTTGACCTAATTGACTTTTTTAAAATATTTTGTATTTCACTGATGTAAACAATTAATAATAGCTTCATTATTCTCTATGGGTATGAGCTCATTGACCAAATTATTATTCAGGTAAACATGTTGATTTGGGTCAGGGTTTTGGGGATTCCAAAGTGAACTTCATAGGGTATTATGTTTTAAATAAACAAGGCTCATTAAATCATTCTAGAAAGTTATTTTCCATTAGGTAATGGTTGTTTTTAGAAAATGCTAATCTGTGACCTGGGGCCAAACAGAGAACTATATTATCTTGTGATTGTGAAGATTTTACCAGTTCTGCTTTAACGTCTCGCACTTTGGGTTGTATTATGTTGTGTCCAGTTTGAGCTGAATTGTATTTTCTTCAAATTATTGATTTTAAGTGATTATTTTCTCTGGAAATACAAAAGTGCTCTGATAAAATTCTTAGATTAAAACATTCATTGGAATTTATAGTGAATTCAAACCTTAATAATATTTCTGTGATTCAACAAGACACTGTTGACACATCAGTATGACAAAGGCCATAACAGATACGTCATTGCCTTCAATTTTAAATCTCTTCGGGACTTGAACTGAGTTTATTCAGGACTTTTTATTATTAGGACTGGTGTCTTTAATTCTTGGATTATTTTTGGATTTAATTCCTAATACTGATAAGTTCTTTTTTCTTATTTTTCACTTTGTATTCTAGGGAAATACATTTTTGATACATTTTACAAAGATTGTCTTCACTCTTTTCTGTTACTTATTTTAAGTGCATAGACTCGTAACAATTATTAAGATCCAAAATCCAATCATGTTTCTGTTAAATAAACATTTAGTTTCCAGATTTTAGTGTACTCAAAGAAAACATTTAGGTTTTCTTGGAAAGAGTCAGCATCAGTTCCAAATATTATAGTCTTGTCTGCATATTATAAAATCAACAGTTTCAAGAACATTTCAGTATCAGGACCTACTGTTCCTAGTGCAATTCCTGTACAATTAATACACCACAAAGAAGTTTAAAAACAACAGACTGCTGTCCAGGAAACTTCTCACATCATCTGATATTTTTACATAAATAGAGTATAATTCATAAAAAGAAATCTTGCCATTTATATTGTTTTTCAATAATTTTCTCCAAAGACCCACATGCCAAACTGAACCAAAAGCTTGCTAAAATCAAAAAAGGAGGGACAATAATATTTTCCCTTTTGTGTTTCAAGTTGTCTGATAATAAATATAAAGAATATATATGGTCTACTGGTGAGTACCGAGCACAAAATCCAGCTTGGTTTTCTACTAATATGTTGTGATGGTTGGGAAAAACTTTGGTCTATGAGTTCAATATGATGGTAAACAACTTACTAAACAGCTTAGGATAGAAACTGGTCAATAATTTTCAGGTCTGGAGGGATCTCTGCTATGCTTATAACCTGGCCTTCCAGCCATTATTCCAGAATAAACGTGTCTTGAGCATTAAATTGAAAAAAAAAAAGAGATATACCAGTTGATGGGGATTAGCAAGTTTGATGTGTTTTTAAAATATTCATTTGTATACTGTCATTTGAAGGGGTTTTGTCATTGTTTAGAGCTTTAATACATTTAATGATTTCCTCCTCCGTTATGGTGAATTCAATACAGAATGTTATCATTATTGTCTAAGTCCATGTCCAGATCATCAAGGTTACTGAGCATGTTTTCATCAATATTCTTATTATAATCTTTAAAAATAGTCATATAGAGTGTAATGTTTGAATTCTTGCACTTATTTCCAACAATATTAACAAGTTTCCATAATCTCCCAGGTGTTTACTTTTCAGTTGTCTGAGCTTTGCATGTGTACTATAATTATACCCATTTACATGGAACTTCATGATTTGCTAATAATATTTACTTGCACTTTGGACATTACGATTATTCATGTGTGAAGGATTAATATTATAAATTTTTCTTGTTAAGTGGAAATTTTTGCCATGTATTGTGGAGACACAGTCTCTCAAAGCAAGGTTTGTTTTTCGTTAAGAGTATTTTCATGTTAGCGCTACCTTTAGAACTTAGGAACTTTCATGAGAATCGAGAAATAATTTTGATATACTTGAGGAGATATCACTGATAGTGTTTTAAATGGCATCAACATTCTCATTCAAGGTAATGATGTGCGATAACTTTTGTTCTTCAACAGGCATCTATTTGAATTACCTAAAACATCAAATGAATTGGGTTGTTCCACTTTGTGAACTTCACCTATGCAAATTAGCCTAATGGGCTCTCCAACAGCAGTCTTCACATTAATAATAATCTCCTAGCTATTGTTAAACAATTAAGAAATTTGTGTGTGATTTGGATTTTAACGTAGCTTTGACAATTTTCCAGTCATATCGCTATGATGTCTGCGGTGTGGTTGTTTATAGTGATGCCTAGCACTGGGGCATCATGCCGCAGACATGTAGTATCATGTCCCACCCAGACATCACCATAAAGTGGCATACTGCAGACATGATAGTGACATGACTGGAAATTTTTGAAAGCTACCTTAAAAGTCCAGATCACACACACACACACACACACACACACACACACTCATTCCTAATAGGCAAAAATGGGGGAGGGTAAAACTAATTTAATGATGTAATATTTACCTGTTGCTATTACATAACTATTATTTTTCTAGAAGGAAAATACCTGACTGAACAACAGAAATTCTGTCCTCCCATTATGGTGGATCAGCATCTTCCAGTACAATGATTCAGCCCTGTGTGAGAGCTACATACATTGGCTGGGCCTGAAAATTAGGGTGGTACAAGGTCTCAGACAAGTGTATTTAGCTGCTGACCAGTCATATATAAGCAGCACTAGCCCATCTGACCTTAACTATTTCTTATTTGTTTCTATAAATTGAAGAAAATATGCCTTTCTTTCTTAAAACTCTGAAGAAGAGTGATGAAAGTGCAATGTCATGCAAGCGAAGTTGATCAATAGTGAGAGACTGGTAGTGTAAAATTTGACAACAAATCTTCAAATTTAGCATGCAAGTACACACTGATCACCAGTCTAAGCTTGATCTTGGTCCACCAAACATTAATTTATTCTCAACCACTGGGTCTAAGATCACAACTATTACTTCTGATCAGTACAAACGAATGTATTCCCAATCTATTTTTGAGCCTCTTTTCCTCTCATTTTTCTGGTGATAAAAGAGTTAGATTTATTGCATTCTTGGTGTAACTTTTAAATATACAACTAAGGTACAGTACCAATAAATTCTTATATAAAGAAATAACATCACAACCTGCCTAACATTAAAGGGCAGTGAGAGACTGATGTATTAACTTCTCTATCTCTCTATCAAGAATCTTGTTGTTATTGTCATTTCCTTCAACACGTTTACTAAAAATGTCTGCACACTCACTGGAAGAAAGAAGAAAAAAATCAAATGTCATTGCATGCATCTGCATTTTTAAAAATGTTTTCCTCAGTAAAAGGTTGCAGTGAGAACAAAAGGAAAAAGGTAACATTGGTCCTCAAATGTTTACCTAGTCCATACAGAGCAGTGTACATAGTACGCACTGCATACAACCAGGTGAGTGTACATGTGACATCCAAATATATTGTCATTTCTTTATAAAAAGTCAGAATAATGTCAAGACAGTCCCTAGGGCAGCATAGCCACAAGAAGGGCCCTTGGGGCAACCAGACTGCATCTACTGCTCAAAATACAGATGGAAATTTTGTGTTCATAGCAAATTAAGGCCTTCTGAAACCTGGAATCCTGCTGATTTAAGCGGTACCCATGGGCAGTGAATGAAACAAAAAAGTTCCCTCCCAATCATCATCAAAAATTTGGGGGTTTTGTCATAAAATGTGTGAGGCTTAGCTCTTTAGCTCAGAAGATTACTCCAATATCCCGGGACTTTATGGGACCATCTTCTTTGGCAGAATGTTAGGGCCCTCCAGAGCTCAGGGACTGAACATTCAAGGAATTAACTGCCTCCCCCTGGAAGGAAGATCTCAAGCACTTCATCATCTTCAGGACAGTGTGTTGCTCCCTCTCAAGATGGAGGTGGTGCACCACTCACTTCGTGCCCTGCATTAACAAGCAGTTTCCTCCTTGATGGGTGGTGGAGCACTGCACTAGGGTGCTACTCCCTCCCATTAGGGAGGTGTAGCACCATACAAATGTGTTGCTCTCTGTCATTAATCTCAAAAACATATTGCTCCCTCCCATTAACTCATTCAGTCCCAATCCTGCCTGTAGACATCATGAGGCTGTACCCTACTTCCGGGCTCTGCAGCATCAAGGTCATTTAAGATACACCAAAGTGGGTGGTATTACAGAAAAGCAGACAGATGTAGCTCTACAATGATACCAAATAATCTGGACTTTGTACTTGCATTACCAAATGCCGAGGGAAAAATGTAGTTTTTGAGAACCGATTTTTTAAAACCAAAAATTCCCCCATTGTCAGAATCGGATTTTGTGTCCGGATTTTAGACTTTTTGGCCTGTGATCTAGTCTGTACTGCACACAGGTGAACCTTTGCAAAAAGAAGGACAAGTTGAGGATTGGGAGTAAGAAGTGGCCAGGAGACAAAAATGATGGGTCCAATAAGCAAACAAAACAAAGGTAAAATCTTTTTTTTTAACCCTTCTGCACATGCATGAGCCACATAGCAACTGAAAAATGACGTTTCTAGCACAACTAGGGTCCTGGCTAAACAAAAAACTCTCAGAAGCAGATGTATTTGGATGTATTCAGAATTAAACTCCAAAATGCATTTCCTACCCCCATTTCAGGCGAAAATGACAAACATATCCTGGACCAAATGAGTTAAGAAAATGGCGCACCACACATCTCATGCCCAGGGAGGCTTGGTGCACCACTCACAATATTTTAACATTGTGAGCCCCTTAGATGGGAAGGATCTGCACTGCACCCTTCTGAATCAGTTAAGGATGAAGTGTTCTCCGATTATCACTCTGTGGCCACACAGTATGGGGATAGGTTATATAGTGTGTCCCTTTTACCATCCCATTCTGTGCAGGATTTGGGGTTTGCAACTGGGTTCAGACTATGGAAAGTGAATGGATCGGTATCCACCATCCCTTTCCTATTATCCCAGCTAATCCTTATGGGATGTGGGGCTTTTCACTCTGGGTCATTGGTCCTGAATGCCTCTGTGGGCTGCTGGACCCTACCCTCACAGTAGTGCTGATGATGTAGCTCATGTCTCACCAGTTCACATCAATCTAGAGCTGATGATGTAGCTTGTGTTTCACCAGGTCACATCAATCAGAAGGCTAGGTGTCACATCATCCAAGTCAGATGGATGGTCCCATCACTCTGCATTACTGGCTGTGGTACAGAGTGCAATGCCCTCTCTGATTCAGAGTATGCTAGTCGATGATGATGTTGTCACTATCCTTGTTGACTCCAACAAGTACAAGGTAGAGTTGTGCCACTGACACCTGCTACTAGGCTCACACCTTCCTCTCAGCTGGATGAAGGTGCTGAGGTCTGGTCCTTAGACTTGGTAGTAAATGAAGTCTATTGCCTCTTACCCCCAGGTTTGTGTCTTAACCATCTGGCACACAGTTCAAGAAGATCCTTTCCATTTTGGAAATTCTCTCTTGTGCAACCTCTACAGACCTCTTGCTTCTTCCTCATTCCTCCATGATCAAGGAAATTTCTAGGAGTTGCCACAGACCAAAATGTTGCTCAGCAATGTCGAGACTGGTCTGATCCTTTTCTCAATATTGCAACCCCACGTCTCTACTGCCAGTTACTGGGTATATTCCCCAAAGTGTCCTACTAAGCCTCCCCAGTTGGACTCTGGTTCGTCAAAAGAATGAGAAATATGTACATTTTTAATGGGATCCTGTGCACACCTTCCCATCAAAGCAACTGAAGCCATGGAACACAAAGCCAAGTTACTTATCACCACAGCTTCACATTTTGGCATCTACCCAGCTATATTGATTGGTATGGTTAGAGAGTTCTGAAATCCAGCTGCCTTACAACTGCTGGAAACTGGCCAAGACATCCAAACATGTGCTTTCTCTCGCACTGGCATTATCAGTGGAATTTATACACATCTACCATTATGTTGCATTGCACTCATGAAATTCTTTCTTAACCATCAAGTAAAGACCTTCTAAGGGCTGCTCCATTTGAAGCTGAGACCTTCTTTAGGGGGCTTCCCCTTACATGACTTCTCAAGACTTGCTGGATCATCAACATCGATACTTCTCAAACATTCCTGGTGCATCACAATTAACCTGGCAGAGTAGGAATATGAATTGCCCTCTGGGCTGTCTGCAAAGTTTTTCAAACATATACATACCCAGTCCAATACACACCCTCAAACTACAGATCAGGTTCAAAATGTACAGGAAACAGATGCCTCAGACCTCCAAGAAAAAGTTCTCTAACCCACCTACCTCTCCTACCAAAGACAGGGAGGCAGGAAACAGCCCTTGGTAGCCAAACCCCCTCCTGCCTTGCATGCCTCTCCCAGCATCACCATAGGTGGTCATCTAGGTCTCTTTTCAGAGGTTTGGTTGACCATCATAGACAATGAATGGGTCCTTTTGCATTGTGAGCAAGGGTTACAGATTCAAAGACCATCTTTTTCACCAGTCCGATCAGCTGAAACTGAGGGAGGTAAGCTGTATTTAAAATAAGATGGTGTACCCAAACCCTAAAGGTTGGAAAACATGAAATTCTATGTTCCTTAAGAAAATGAATTCCAGAAAGGAAGACAATGTTTACCAGCACATAATTTAAATCATGGAACAGATTGTGTATCACAAAGATTTTAATTAACTGTAGAGTGGAGATTGCTAATGTGGTGAACACTCACTACAAGCAATTTTCTCTCATGATGATCTAGGCATGACACCAATAAAGCATGGCATCTTTGAAAAAGGTAACAGTTCTGTGGGAGAATGTATTCACATCAAATGTTGGTTTTTCATAATGAAAAATGAAAAGCTGCAATACAGTGGCAGATAAGTAACTGCTGGTATTAAAACTCTTGTGAAAACAATTAACCAAGTAAGTTTTATTAGCATCTATGTATACTGTACAACATGTGCAAATTATGGTCTATAGGCTGGATCCATCCAGCAACCCAGATTTATCCCTTTATTTACACCATAGGGTGCAGGTTTAAAAATTGCTTATCTGGCCTGCACCCTGGAGGAAGCTGCACATGTACAGAAACAGTACCCTTGCATCAAAAGCTCAATCTTATATTCATTTTTTGTATTGTTCAATTATCCAGCCATATTTAAGTGGTATTCTCATATTCCCAATTTACTATTCAACTCAACCCAAAATTTCTCATCCATTCATTTAAGAGAATATAAAAATGGCTCTAAGTGTTGAACTTTGACAAAGTTAAAGCACAGAATGTATATCACATTGATCTACTTTTATATTAGTGAAAGATTGATCTTGGTGCAACCCAAGGTATGGTTTTGCCAATGTATGTGGTACCTAAGAACAGACTCACATATTTAATGCATAGTGATCATACATTGGTCTAATCTGCAGGGACAACATTGCTAACAGTTGTTTACACATCATACATTGGTCTGATCTGCAGGGTCAACACAGACCATACCTGCATACACATCATCCACTGGTCGGATCTGAAGGGTCAACATAGATCATAGTTCTATGCACATCATACATTGGTCAGGCTTGCTGGGTTAAATTTGCTCTTAGCTGCACACATAACATATTGGTTAGATCTGCAGGGTCAACACGGATCATACTTGTGTACACATGATACATTGGTCAATATGGTAATGGTTCTCTGCAATAAGAGAGCAAAACTAAATTAAAAACTATTGACTACAAGCCAACATAGTCTTACACCTTAATAAACACAAATGCTGAATGAAGAGGGAGATTCCAGGAATGAGGCTATTATATTGATCTTTGTTTTCATCCTGGTCACTGGTCAATGAAAGCATGGGGTCATTTTGAACAACATCAATAGCTTGTCACAATAATAAAGTTCATTACACTGCCAAAAAGTGATTCATGCTGATTAAAATCCTATTATCAATTATCCAGACTGACTGGAAGATATGGATTTGTCCTGATAACTACCATATATAAAAATAAATAAAAAAACCTATCTCCTGTGAGACAGAAATACAGTCAATCCTGTTTTAAAGGTCATCTCTATTAACCAATGACCTGTCTTGAATACTCATACTATGAAGATCACCGTAATATCATTTAAAAAAAGAAATCAGCATGTGGTACACAGCCAGATGAATTAAGAAGCCAATTTTTCTCCTTCTCCAGGGTGGCTGCAAAAAACATGTCTGACAATATAAGCTGTGTTTCTCTTTACCTTCATTTGTTCATCAGAGACTCCCAAATTTGTATTCCCCACTTCTGACACCAAAGTTTGTTTTATTTACTCAATGTGACCCAACTTCTGATTACAAGTGGATTTTTGACTCTCAGTCTTACACCCCTAGAGACCGCTCCAGTGGCCTAGTGGTTAGAGAGTTGGCCTCAGATGCAGAAGGTCGCGGGTTCGAACCCCAGCCAAGGCATACCAAAGACTTTAATAATCTTACTAACAGCTGTCTCATAAGGTGCTCATCATTAAGAGGTTAGTGTTAGGACTGGTCAGCCTGGTGTCAAGATAATGTGACTGGGTGGGACATCATTCCACATGTTTGCGGAATGATGCCATAGTGCTGGACATCACTATAAACTGCCACACTGCAGACATCATAGCGATGTGACTGAAAAATTATTAGAACTACGTTAAAAATCCAAATCACACACACACACACACATATAACTCTAGATATTGGCAGATATGGATATATATGCACCAAGCTTTAATAACTCAATCACTTGAATTCATTATCACTCAAATAGCAGTTCCAACATAACGGTGTCTGCTGCCTGTGTGCAACTTCAAAAACCTGAAACTAGTAAAATCCTTTGACAAGAGTACTGTGCATGGCATATTTTACACCTCCCCCATGTTTAATAGGCCTCTAGTTCACCCTGTAAGACAGGAGTTTTCTACTCAATTAAGGAACTTTATGACATTTAGCATCACCCAAGACTTTTGGGGAAAATGTTGTTGTTGTTGTTATAGGGTTTAATGCCATTTTTCAGCACAAGATAGGCTATACATGGTGGCCAGTATTAATGGTGGAGGAGGAACCCGGGAAAAGCCTGGAAAGAACCACCGACCCACGAGAAGCTACCGGCAAGCTTTCTCACATACCCACATTGGCCGAGCCCGAGACTTGAACCCATGCAGACAGATGAGATGGCAGTGATCCGTAACGGTGAGAGCTTTAGACCACTCGGCCACTCGGGGCCCCTGGGGGAAATGTAATTTATATATATATATATATATATATATATATATATAAATTATTTACAAAAATCTGACAATATATTTTTAAGGATTTTAAAGTTCTGATCTCCGTCTTTTATTTTATAAAATCTTACATTTGATATTTTATCATGTAGTACTTAAATGAACAAATTATCTGCAAAGGTGTACCTTCCTAAAGTTTGTGTGAAATTCTTCAGTTTAATATGTTCAAAAGTTCACTTTTAACTGACATCATATAGCCATTATTGTACTGATGTGCCATTAAACACTAAAATATACATACATATGTCTAAGCTTGCACCTAACACACTAAACTTCATGTACAGAAACCATTATTTTTCTTATTAAACCATGACCTCTGACTTTAAAAGTCCAGAATCAATATAATTTTTTTTCCCGGGATATGTGTTTCTTTATTACTCTAAGTGTAAAGCATCCAAAAAGTTTGGACAATTAACTTACTCAATAACAAAAGTTATTTTGCAAAACTCATTTTTCTTTGAGCCAATATGATCCTGACCTATGATATTTTTTACCCCAAATTCTGATAACCAAGTCAAAGTCCAAGATGATAGGTTTGCTTACAAATTAAGTCTTTCAAAATAATGAATTATCTTCAATTTTTACAAATTTTAGCATGACTAAATACATGATTTTATTGCTGTCAAGATAAAATAATCACAAAAATATCCTTGTTTCAAACAATTTGGTAAATCACACCTAAGCCAGCACAGTCTCTTAAATGTTATTACCGTATATACTTGCATATAAGCCGAATAATTAGGAAACAATAAAGGCCTGGAAGAAGGGGGGGAGCAGTTTATCAGCAGGTCAAGGTCTAAACTTGAAAGTTTATAAGACTTTTTGTTCCCTACCATAATGGCTGTAAATCTTGGGGCATGAAAAAATATTTTTTCCCATGTCCTATGACGTACTGCATGTAAAAAAATACATTCACAGTGTCCCAACACTTACTAAGCTGTTATAAACTACTATGATTGCTTTTGTTATTATCTTGTATGTGCACATTTTCTGATTTCTCCATCATGAAATTAAATAAAGGCAAACAAAGACTTCATAATTCACGGGCTGGTGCGAGTTTACCCAGGAGAGCAGGCTGTACTAGAATATACAGTACTTACACAGTGCAAATCGCGCTTAGCATCACTTCAATTCTTGTTTATTCCCAAACATATTAGATGCAGATTTTGCTTTATTCATTGTTTCAACCAAATCACATTCTTCTAGATAACACTTCAGTTAGTTGGTAATAGCTGTTTCATTTACGCTGATCCATGTGCTCACCTGTTCCTCTTTTTCAATGATATAAGCAATGCTACAAATTGAGGTAATCTTTATCACAAGGTACACACATTCAATTGTGCAAGGCACATAACCAGCATAACTGTTACATGTTCATAAAAGAATGGTAATAACAAAAGCTAAAATTCTGAATATAGATCAACTAAGATCATCATCAATCTAATTTACTTTTGTGTTTTGGCTGAACAAAATCGCACAATGGAAAGCTGGATGTTTAGGCGTCTCCTTTGTTTATAATTGATGGATTTATCTTTTGTTTTCCAACAGAAATAGGGGCCAGTTAATCATTAAAACCCTGAAACTGGCTTGGGTTAAGAGGGAATTTTGACCGGCAGCTATACCAGTACTTTGATGTGTAATTGCCTTTCACTCTATAATATTAGCACAATTACTGTAGTTTTGTAAAACGGGGTGTAAGATTGCTTACGTCAAAGAAAACTCTAACAGTTTGTACAGCATTGGCATAGTTTTCAAAGCATTATTTCTAATCTTCATCACTGTATTTTGGAGACATCATTAAAGTTCAGTGCAGTGGTGCCAATGATTCGAATCCAAGGGATGTACTTCATTTAGCGGAATGTACTGCATTCAGTGCATGTTCAAACCTACAATGTACATGCAATGGCACCATTATGTAAATACACTCACTAGCCTAATTGCAAGCATTGAATCAAACCCTATTGTTGTTTGTTGTTGTCATATTGGGATCACATTTTATTGAATCAGGTATTTACAATTTCAAGGCAATCTAAAAACATAATTACTGATGCACTGATATAAAAAGTCTAATGCAATAATACATAAACAAAAGGGAGAAGTAGTGTTACAGCAACCCGCAAATGCTCAATTCTTGTTATCGTCCAGTCAAGTCATACATAAATCTAAATTTGGTTGAAACAATAAGAAAACAGAAAATTAAATAAATTTCTTTACTTTTCAAACAAATTTATACAATTTCTATGTAATAATCATACATGCCAACCCTAAGAGAGGTATATGTCTAACTTTTGCTAATATAAGTTTGCCTAAAAAAATGTATTTAGAACTTACCACGTGCATCTTGTGATGTCGTCTCAGACTTGTGGGTTGGCTTATATGCGGGTCATGCACTTTTTAGTACTTGTACCTATTCAATTAGGGTGGGGGTTAGCTTAAACGCAAACGGGCTTACACGCGAGTATATATGCAAGTTGGAAAATATACTGATTTACAACATTAATTTGATTATCACAAAAGCCTGGCCACAGAAGTGCTATTTGATCTGATGACAATGTTATTTCATTTGTCTTGTATTTAAAGTAAAATCAAGATAATAGTTTTGCTACTTGCTACCCTAGTATCCAAGGCTGATGGAGGGCCACCCAATGTTGAATTTCACATCCACTACCATCCTCTACAGCAACATAAATATGTACAAGTTTAACAGATGCTAATGAAAAATATAGGAGAGGTGGGTCGCTTATGGAGAAGGATCACTTCTGCAAGAAAACTAAAGTGTTACTTACTTTTGTTTTTCTCCATCATTGCCAGCTGTATAAAATGGGTCACATTAGCCAATGCTGTCCACTTCATTGTTGTCTTGTGCAAGCATGCAGAACAATCCACAAAGAACCAAGCATAAATTATAAATGTTTTCTAGAAACTCATTCAACCTATCAGTTTTCACAAATGATCAGAGAAACAATGCCACACACTGTCTTGCTATCCATGACACATAAAACATATTATATTCTGTATTGCCCTTGAAGAATTAAATTAAAACATCACATAATCCCTGTTTCATATCAAGTTGTGACAACATATGCTAGGTCCTTCCTGTTTTGGTAATATCTTGCAGACATAGGAAATCTGTATATCACCCATTATGAATGACATAATATCCAGATATGTCTGGGAATCTATATTACAGGAAAATAGCACTGGTACGTCACTGTATTCCAACATATCTAGCTTTACAATGTCAGTGTATTGATTCCAGAGTCTGAGAAGCTCCAACTCCTCTCAATCCAATTTATTTAATATTGTTCCCTGCAATAATGGTGTCTTCACAGCACTAGTGAAGTGAACACAATGATTCAAATATCCATGGACTTTTTAAGATTTACTGCTGTATCTATTTCCACATGCATCTAAGTTAACTCTCCCGCTGGTGACAATACTGAAATGTGTTTTCAAAAAATGTATGAACAAAATATTTACATACAAGAGGAAGGCCATCAACATTGTCTTACACAAAAGTCTTTGATCTTTTGTAGGTAGAAGAATTGATTCCTTATGATGTCACTGAATATATCCATAGTTTTGATTTTCCTTGTCCCAGATGTGAAAAACCTTTGAACTAGATCTAAACACTATTAAACACCTATATCTCAATTATACTGAATTATAACTTATCCTGTTTTGTATGGTTGTAGGTTGCAAAAGCACCAAGAAACAAACAATTACACCATATAGCCTTAATAAGGGACACACATAACTGAAATATATTCATTTAGCAGAGAGTACGGTCTATATCAAGGATGCACAGAGTTGACTTTTGCTGTGACAAGTGATACTTAGCCCAATTTTAAAATTGTTTTAACATTAATCACTTTTCCACACTTAAATTTTTGGTCCACTTCTATCTTATTAACAAATTTTATGAAATTATTTTCCTTTATGTAAGCATCTTCCCATTTCAAGAAATTCAAATGTTTCAAAAGCAGCTATGGAGTATTCTGATCCCTTCACAATTCAGTGGAAACACTTCCAGTGTTAGTGTTTGTAAAAATTCAACTGAATTTTGAAGATGTTTAAGACAGGCCTTGATCTTAATGCACATTATATTGATGTACTAAATGACTGTGACGCTTCAACTGTAGAATTACAGATCTGAGTTAGTACATGTATTAGATATTTCATATTACAGTTGAAATATGTTGATGGACTGAGACAGTTATTGAAGCCAGTAAAACTGTTGATTCCGAATCACTCCATTATAGTCAGGATATAAAACAACTGACAACAGCATGTTGTCTCAAATCTTTCACACTTCCTCCTTCCTTAGGTGTGTTAATATAACTGAAGATTAAACTCTAAACATGAGACGTACTTCAATATTACACCTATGAAAATTTCATTCCTAAGACTTGTGGAACACAATAAACAGCTACAGGTCCCTGCAGTTAGAAGACGGCCCTTTACAAATGATACACAAAATGCTGGGATTGAAAATGGTTCCAACAGCATCACAATCCTGAAAGCAACTTGTCAGATTCCATTGATCTGAAGCTGGCTTGCTGCTGTAGACATGGTAAGAATGTGGCAGTATCACAAGTCTCCAAGACCTGACCCTAAAAATCAATGAGCAAATTTAATGTGAAATATTCCACCAATCAAACAGCCTGTAACAAATTAGTTTTGGAAGTATTGATTTTTCCCTCACTTGTTCAATAATTTGTAGATTACCTTAGGTACAGTGCTATGTCTGAATGGATCTCATAACCCAGCTGAAACTGGGATGATCATCTCATTATCGTAATAGATGCTGCATAGTGGAAGCAAGGTCCATGGGGAACAAGCAGTATTGGCAATTGCTGGTGTATTCTGCATCAGCAATGATAGAATATTAATGAAGTCATTCCACCACTTGCTAAGCACTTTATAAAAAGCTGTAACATATAAATGGCAATAAAAAAGACAATTTTCCACCAATACATTTCAAAAATGATGCAGACAATACTGGAATATTCAGTGGCAGTCATGAAGAGGGAAGTTTCTACAAAAGAATACATGCATTTTTGAAACAATTTTCAAACATATATGTGCAAACTAGCATAACAATATTCATTAGTTTGGAAAATTAATGTAAATGGTAGTCCACATGCTCTTGTACAAGAAAGAATTTCTACAAACAAGTTCTCAAATGGTAGTCATCTAGGCACTTGACCACATCCAAAACTCTGCACCTAATGACCCAACAGTGCCAGTAAAATCAACAGCTTAGCATTGTGTAAATGAAGATATTGGACATAAACTTCAGAATAAAATGATTTAAAATGATGAAAATCTGTCATTCTGAGCAAATACATGTACTGCCTTTTTCTCAAGTCCTTCTGGTATTCTGAATCTTTCAATTGGATATATGTTACAGAATTCCCATATGGTAATGCCTCCCCTATTGTATATATGTCAACAAAAACAGCTATAAAAACATTTCATTTTCATTTTTTTAAGCAAAATATCATTCCCTGCTCTCAGTTTATAATAAATGAATACCTAGAAAATGTATTAGTTACAAATCATGATTTTATATTGTGTCAGGCATTACATGTGTTATCCTCATCCCTAACCACTGACTCTTACCACTTAACACTGACATACCAAAATCAAAGGTATTTAAGTAGGTTTATTTTTGAGTATTTAATTACTTTTTACACTAAACATGCCCACAGCTTAAATTCGTATGAGAAATGTTACATATCTCCCATAAAAATTCTGCCTGGCGTCAGCAAAATAGAATATAGATGTTTGAGGTCAACTTCAATCATATCCACTTGGTGTATACATATAATGATACAAGTCAACAGTTTTATCTTTTATAGTGTTACAATAATTCATACATACCTTGAAAGAGAAGTATAATCATGTGTGGGCTTGACATAAATGGTAAAATTATATTGAATATGTATAATTATTTGTTTCTAGTTGTCGAAAAAGGACTAAAAGGGTCGTTTGTTTGATACCCACAAAGCCCAGCCAGGTAGGAGTTTTAAAACCACCTCTGATATTCTTCAGCAATAAGACTCTTATATTAGACACTGTACCAACCATACTGGATGCAAGACTCATACCATTTGTATTTAGGGCAAACCAGACATCATTAGAAAACATTTGATGAAAACCCCATGTTGATATGACCATCCGTGCAGAAGAATTGGTGAAAACATTTAAAGATGTTTATTGTAACAGTTATATCTGAGGTCACATCAGCACCATTTTCATTCAGGATCAACTAGATAGATAACATATTTATTCTTCTGCTGAAAACCCCATTTTATTATGGCTTTCTGGAGGAGAAGCAATAACAAGATTTTCAAGATGGTTGCCACTGCAGCCATATTGGATGTTAGATTTGTACATTTTTTATTTATTACCAACTTAACACAACAAAAAGTCTTCCGGTTGAAACCCCATGTTGATTTGAATTTCTATTCAGCAGGAGTATCAATAACAATATTTTCAACATTGCCCCTGTACTGCCATCTTGGATATCAGATCAGCACAGTTTTTATTTATTACCAACAATATATTAATTCTGGTTGAAGCCCCATAATGGTAAGACTCTTCATTCAGGAGGACTGCTGGATCATCACCATTTTCAATTACGACCAACACAACTGCTGATATGACCATTCAATTGGATGAAGTAGCAAGAGCAAGGTATTCAAGCTGGTCATACAGTATGTCTGTTAAAACCATTTTCATTTAGTACCAACTAGACTTTATAAGAAACTTCTAGTGCAAACCCCATACTGATAATTCTCCAGTTAAGAGGAATAGCAAAAGCAAGATTTTTAAGATGGCTATTTTGAAGACCATATTGAACATCAGATACATGTAGGTACCATTTTCATTTAGGATTAACTAACCATCACAAGCCTTTAAGTGAAAACGCCGTATTGATATGACCATCCCCATTCATCAGAATTAGCAATAAAAAGATTTTCAAGATATCCACTATGGGGAATTATCTTCATTTAGAATAACCTAGCCCATACTAATACAACTTTCTGTTCTGGAGGAATAGCAGTAACAAGAATTTCAAAATGGCTGCCATGGTGACCGTATTCAACATAAGATTGGTAACAAGTTTCATTTAGGTCCAACTCGATACCATATGAAGTCTTTTAGTGAAAACCCTAAGCTGACATGACATTCGCTTTAGGATGCTTAACTGACCTGTCTGTTGTGTTAACTCGGTGCCTACCAACTTCCTACTCTTGACATAATAAATGCTTATGGTGCAAATGGACTTGTCAAGTAACTTAGTGTGATTAATGTTAAAAATGTCTTCACTCACATGGAACTAGCCCCACACACTGATTTGATTACTGATAAGAAAAGGTACTGGGCAATAGACTTGTACTGACCACTTGGATGAAGGTCGAATTTTATGACTTGGCAAATAATCCACTATTATATAGAACAATGTGTTTTAATATTTATACCATTGTTGATAAATATTCAATGTATTGTGTAGTGACAACTGTAAACAAGAGGAAGCACCTGAAAGGTGTGCAGCTGACCATCAAAGCAGCAGAAATTAGATGACATCAGAAAGCGCAATCTCAAATATGATCAAGAGAAGAGACTTAGAAAGTACTAGAAATGCTAGGCAGATGAATATGAATGGCTTTGTTATGACTCAGGAAAAGCTTTTGTGAACTTTCTGCTCTGCTCTGAATATTCAAAGAAATACAAATGTGTGCTAGTACCTTATTCATTGATGGATGCAAAAAAAAGTTTATAAATTGTCCCTGGAATTATACAATGCAAGCCCCCTGGGATTCAGTGAACTGAAAATGGTGAAATCAAATTGGAGGAGTTCACTAGGACCAGCTGCATTATCAAATTTAATGATGGTGTTCCTTAACTCATGAGACATCAGGTTCCATAATCCAAGATAGGTCATCAAGCTGTGGCATGCTGCTGGACTGAGAACAGTAAAACCAGATTATTCCTTATGGACCCAGATCTGATTAATCAGATACAGAAATTGCATATGAATTTTCAAAATGTTCATAAGTCTTGTTGGTGAAATAGTTTTTGTTGTTTTGAGTTTATGTCAATGAATAATGAATGCTGAATTATAAAATGAACTGGTTTCAGTTTGTGATTTTAGCAGGATTAGTGAGATTTTGACAGAATCATTATAAACAATACAAGTATTTATCGTGATCATGTAAGTTAGAGAAAATAAATCCTAATTTTGAGCCATGCATGAGCTCTTCTGGTCTAATACCAATACACTTTCAAAGGTCACCACTGTGATTAAAACAAAAAACATACTTTTTTTCTTGGAACCTTACAAAGAGTGGTGGCAAAGGTCAATTGAGTCAAGTTTCTTCTTTATACAAACATATCACCTTGATGGGCTCCAATGTGGAGGGGAGAGCACAGGCAATGAAATAATAGTCTTCCATTATTGGCAAACTCACCAGGACCTCAGCCAACAATGTGAGACCTGGGAAGAAAGACTGGAAATAACTCAACCAGTGACCTGAAAGTGGAAGTCACTGAAATTGGCCACAATTTCTCATCAACAAACGAAATAAGGAAAATCAAAAGCTAACCAAGCTATCACCTTTCATCATGGCTAATGCACTTCAGGGCTAACTCACTCTGACAATCTGCTTTACTTAAAGCAATTTGAGGAAATACAGGTTAGGGATTCTGAACAAAAATCTCTTAACTCATCAAGGGGGTGTTTTGTGATCTAGAGATATGGATGGCTGCAATGAGACAGAATGAGGTCTTTCCAGAACATTTAGAAAATCTGGAATTTATTTGAAAGGTGTTTTTGGTTTGAATTCTGTTTTATGGTCAGAAAACAGTTGGTATTTGAAAAACTGAAGGATCAGTATATTTTGGCTAATTATGGTAATTAAATCAGGAAGTCTTTCGGGTGAAAAACATTTTTGGTTAATGTTTTTATTTTAATTAAAGAACAAAATTACAGAACATTAATCAAAAATAAAGTGTGACTAATAAAATGTATTATATGAAATACCATAAAATAATGTACATGTAAACAACAAATATTTTAGGCATCTTAATACAGTCGTACTATTTTAAGCTTTGTTGGGCAATGAGGCAAATGATGCTACTGGTGCTCATATTTTTTTCATCCATCACCACCTGGTTTAAGTGGGCAAAGTTCTTAAGAATTTTACTTTCAAAAATCCCCAATACACGAGTCCACCTTACAAACTGAAAAAAACTATGATATTAATGATTCCTTGTGCATCATAAACCCACAAGCAATACCTTCCGAGATTTTGAAGCTTAACACAGCAAATTCATTATAACATAAAGATTCTTTTCATTTTTATTTGTATATTTTCTTAAAATTTTCTTCAGTTAAAATTACAAATTTCTTAATTCCTAGTGTATTATATTGCTAATATTTATGGCTTGGGTTACTAATTTTCATGTATCCTGTATTTTAAGAATGTTTTTTTGTTCTTTTTTTAAAATGTCCTGCATAGGGAAGAACTCTCTTCATACCACAAAACCTGTTATTCTCAATAAACCTGATCATCAATTACTTCCCTTGCTCAAATATGCAATCGGCCAATTTGACCTCCACAGTGGTAGTACGATCAGCCAATCAGATGCAAGAGCCTTCTTAATATGCACGGATCTCACTCATTATGGAGCCTTTCCAAGACCTTGATATAAGTGTATATTTCAAGTTTGATCAGAATCAGACCAGAAATTTACTGATCATCTCCGTTCATGACAAAAGTGACAACAAGATTTGTATGACAGCCATAATGGCAGTCATATTGGATGTACAACTGGCACCAACTACTGTAATGTCCTCATACAAGGAAAATTTCATCAAGAACAAGTTTGTGTGTGGGAGTGGAGATGACTAACAATCAAATCCTTGACATTGTACTTTCTGCAGATGATAAGCAATGGCCACAGCCACAGGTGCTAGTTTCTGTCAGTGAAAAAGGAAATTTTTGACAAAACACACACCCTTTCTACAAATTAACATGGTTACTATAACTTGTGTGGTTTTGAATCTGCCCCCTTACTGAGTTTACTCTAATTTTGCCACATTCAGTTGCTGATTGCATATATTCGACTAAAGGAAGACATTTCAACTGTTCCCCATGTACAGTTTTAAGAACTTTACAAATTATCTACTTGTGCATGAGATGTCTCTATTGCTTTGTATCAATTTAGACTGAGTTTCAATCCCAATTCTTCTGTTGTTTCATGCTTGAAAAACTATAGTTAATTCTGATTGGTGGTTATTATTTTACTCTGGACTTAAACAATTATCACCAATCAGAACTGAATATAACATTTTACTGTGTGACATCAGAAGTGTAATGTTCTAATTTGACTCAGGTAAGCAAGATATGAAGTAACAGAGACACTTTGCAAAAAAAAGATTATAAAATGATCAGTAAAGTACTCGTTAACCCATGGCACCATGTTTATGCGTCAAGAGGAAGTACCTACTTCTGAGCTCTGTAGCATCGAGGTCATTTTAGATTGCTATAGTGGGTGGTATTACAGAAAAGACGACAGATGTAGCTCAACAATGATAGCAAATAATCTGTACTTTCTACTTGCATTACAAAATACAGATGGAAAAACATTTTTTGAGACAGACTTTTTTACCTCAAAACTTCACCCATTTTCAGAATCGGGTTTTGTGTGTGGACTTGAGACTTTATGGTCTGAGATCTAAGACAGACTGGGTCTGAACTGCACTCAGACATGTGAACCTTTGCAAACAGTAGGATAAGTTGGGGATTTGTAGCAAAAAGTGGCCAGGACACAAAAATGATGGGTCTAATAAGAAAAACAAACAAACAAAAAAAAAAACTTCAACTTTTACCCTTCTGCACATGCACAAGCGAAATAGCCAAAGAAAAACGACATTTCTAACACAACTAGGCATCAGGCTAAATGAAAACCTGTTGGAAGCAGACATATTTGGATGTATTCAGAAGTAGCCCCCATAATGTGTTTCCTATCCCATTTCTGGTGAAAGTGATGAAAATCTCCATGGGTAATGAGTTAAACCAGAATCATTAAATTGATATATGTTATAAATGGCTGAACATGCTGATATTTTAAATAATAAGCATGGAATTGGTGGGAAGGTGGCTCTGATTTGGAACCACGTGATTTAGTGACCTTGTATTAATCTGTAGAAGGTGAGTGGGTGTTGTCAGTAATTTTAATCCATACAGGTGAGTGGGTGTTATCTGTAGCAGGTGAGTGGGTGTTGTCAATATTTTTAATCTGTAGCAGTGAGTGGGTGTTGTCAGTAGTTTTAATCTGTAGCAGGTGAGTGGGTGTTGTCAGTAGTTTTTCTTTTTCAGTTACAAAAATGAGTGCATGTACCTGCTAAAGTTGTCCCAGATGAATTCTCAATTTAAAGAATCAATAAAGGCCAAGAACTAATAATTATTCATGACTGCTGAATATCAAAGTATCTTTTATAGGAGAAGCATCATTTTGTATCTATTCTTCACACAGTATCGATATGGAGAAAGTATTGTTACATCGATGTATCACCCAAAGTTGTGATAATTAAATTTTAAAGATGGCTGAAGTGGTGGCCATACAGGATGTCTCATCAGCAGCATTATCATTTAAGACCAACTAGACCTTGAGGTGAATATGTCTGTTAAGTTTCGCTGCAATTGTCAATGATGTTTAGGATGAGTAGTGATAGCTACTTTGTGCTCCTCAGATCTACAGTATGTCCAGTTCAGCTAACAATATATTGTAGGGAATAACAAGCAGATGTAGATGCTTATGTTTTTTTTATAAAATCAGCAAATATGTCACTTTAAAAAAAATAAAAAAAATTAAGTTGCAGTTTCTATTGGAAAACACTGGTTTTGTAAACGGTACATGTTAAGTGCATGGCAAAATATGGTTTATATAAAAGTCTCTTTCATTAGGTACAAGCAGTTCGTAACCATGATTCAATTTACAAGTGGTATGGTGATACAAATGAGTAAGACTATCAAAATGTTTATAAATAGGTATGAACTGATACATAGTTCAAACCTGATAAAAATAGATGCTATGCATGTATGCATGCAGGCAGGTATCTACCCAGTTGTGTGCATATGTGTTGCAAAGGTATGGAAAATACATATTTTTAAGAACTAATATTTAGGATATGAAAACTAGTTTTTTTCCTTATAAATCATTCTTAACTTTGAGAATGGTTAGCTCACCTACAGAAGTGTTGGGGTGAGGGTGGCGGTGTGGAAGTGTGTTTTAAGTTTAAATAGAAACAATGAAAGATGACTTTCAGCTTTGATTTACCTTACAGCAGGTCTAAAAACACAGGTGTCATGAGAGATAACAAAGGTGGTGCAGCCCTTGGGCCGTCAAAAATGCACTCATGCGGCCCTCAGGGTGGTTTGAGTTTGAGACCCCTGCCTTCCAGTGTAGGTACATGTATCAGATCTAGAACAGAGTAGAGTGTGTGTGTGTGTGTGTGTGTGTGTAGACAAGTTACCATACACACCCACAAACTGAGGATACACCTTGAAATAAGGACCATTTTCAGCATTCAGAAATATATTATTTTCATGATTTCACTTAATGTTTTGTTTAAAATAATACTGAGAGAATTTAACATTTGGTCTTTAATAATGTTTTAAAAGCATTCATAGGTATAATTAATTTTTGAATGCAGAAAAATTAAATGACAGCAAAAATATGGCACTTGGAAGATTCCACACTGATTGCTGTATATCACAATTTATATTTAGTCACACTTGTTCTCCTCTTTCAGGAATATGAACTGAATACAGTCTGAGAAGAAACAACCTGAAATTTTCTCTGCTTGCTATGCTTTCCAACATCATGTGACATACACCAATATCCTAGGATTCTCATGCTGACAATTGATTTTTGAGACAGCATCCATTTATAAGCCAAATCTGAATTGCCACTGGGTTTAGAAAGAGACTTCCCTGCTGCTAGCTGTACCAGGTGAGTTGAAACCTGCTGTCAGATTTAGCAGTGTGCTAAGTGTAGTTGATGGATTCTGCAAGAGTAGACATATATTTGAAGTTGGCTGGTTGGTTGATTGCAGATTTTACAGCACAGCAGTAATATACAACTATATAAAAGCCAAAAAAGGTTATATGATAAAAACATGTATATCCAAGAGGTTTATTACCAACGAATGATAAAAGTACAAAAACACAACAGCAAAATGGTGAAAATATATGAAGGTACCCGATCAACAGGGAATGTAAATGGTGTGTACAAAGGATAATTATATAATGAAAGATAAATTAATGTAATTAACAGAACATATTGATTAAAATACTCAAAGAAAAAAGGGTTGCACACAAGCTATATTTTAGAATAAATGTTAACTTCAAGTCACATTTACTGTATCAAAAGTTCCTTCATTTGTTTGAACATTTTAGTAATGATTGCATTTAGGTTGGAATCAAAATAATTTATCATAAAGTGTTTCATGGTGAAGGTTTTATTGCAAGAAACACATTCATATGTCCTTTAATATGAAGGAGTTTACTATATACATGTAAGTATGACCAATTCTTGCAATGACTACCTGATCTGTATGGATGGTTCTGCAGGACATATAGTTGAACTAGACAATTGTAATAATTACTTGGAAAAAATTCAAATTGCCAACAATACTTTGCTTGTAATAGAAGTATACATGTACATCACTTATATTAAGTGAAATGCTTAATTTGGATATATAATCCAAATCATTCAATTACATGTCCTATATAAGTGAGCTATAAATAAAGTGATCACTCGCAAGTGCCTAATAAGCCACATATAACTTATTTATGTAAGGGTAGAATTTGGTATCAAAAGTCAAAACCCTTAAACCAGGGGTCTGAAACTCAAACCACCCTGAGGGCTGCATGAGGGCATTTCTGATGGCCCAAGGGCCGTGCCACCTTTGTTAACTCATGACACCATGTGACGCCAATCATTTTGTGGGCCACAGGATAAGGCTTGGTGGGCTGCATATTGGAGAACCCGGCCTTAAACGGTACATCTACATGTAATGACAATGGGCAATTCACCTACCAAATGGCATCCAATTATGTGCATGGGTTGTGGGGCAATGCTGGTTACAATGACTGTGAATAGATGAACAGATTAACAGACACAGTACAGACAGAATGATAGGTGGAAGAAAAAGTGATTGGCTCTAATAAAAAGATGAGTAACTAAAGGGACTGACACCCTGCTGGTCAAAAAAGAATCTGAAGGAATCCCAAAAAAGTCTTCTTATTCTTTCCAACTGCTCAGAACTGACACCATCTATGCTACTATTGAGCTACTCCAAAGCATACCAAATTTGTTAACCAAATTATGTTCTTATGTTTGAGTTGACATGTTAACAAGTTACCTGTCTGATTGGCACCATTTTCATTAAGGACAAATTAGATATCATATAAATTCTTCAAGTAAAACTCACTACCACTACCCATTTAGATGAAGTTGCTATAACAATATTTTCGAGATGATGGCTGGCCACCATACTAGTGATAGTGGATATCAGATCAACACTATTTCATTTAAGAGTACTGTAATTAAACATAAGAAGCCTCTAAATGAAAAACTCCAAGTCATTATAGACATCCCTTTAGACACAGTAGCCATAAAATTTTCAACCTGGCCAACATACCAACCATTCTGTATATGAAATTCATTTGGCATCATTTTCATTTGGGACTAACTAGACATCAAAACAATCAAATGAGCTACTGCCATCCATCCATCTACTTTCTGCCCCAGAAACTGAAGTGTGGACAAAGGATCAATATATAAACAAAAACATTAAAAATAAAGAATTCTGGATAGGAAAAGTCACACCTGGACCATTTGTCTAGTCTGTGTATTAAGATTCATGGAATTACAAGTTTTTCACAAGAAATGAACATGTGGATAATTGTCCACACTATGAGTGGACAGTCAAATATACTAATACATTACAATATTGAAACTGAAGAATTGTGAATAGCAAAAGGCACACCTGGACCACAAGTCTAATATATGTATCAAAAGTTTAACAGAGATATCTTGAAGAGTTTTAGAGTTTTGTTCTGGAAACAAAAGTGCAAATGATGGATGTACGATCAGATGGATGAAAAAAATGAAACTGAGGAACTGTGAATAACAAAAGACACGTCTGGACAACTAGTTTATTAAGCATACCAAGTAATCACATGCTTTAAATGGTTTTAGAGTATTGCCCTGGAACAAATTCATATGAAGGATGAATGAATGGAGAGAAAAATAAATTAAACATAAATGAAAATGCTTACAGAGGGACAGATGAGCCTGCCAATGGGAAGGCTATATCCCCCCTCCAATATTACATACAAGGTAGAATAATAAAATGGTAATTGTAATAGACATGTCTATGTAAGGGCTGTATTATGCTATCTACTTATAGGATGAATGGAAAGATTGAATAAAATAAGAGCTAATGGTGAAAGTATATACCTGTGCTGCATAATGATGCATAATATGATATAAAATCTACAATATGATACGTAGACAAATACATGCTTTGTTCTGAGTGGAAACAACAAGCTTGATAAAGCATAGGAATAAGCCGAGGCCATCAGGCCAATATATATGTTCTTATGCCATATCAAATGAATACTTTCTCTGACTCAGAACAAAACAGTTATGTCATTTTGTATTTATTACATATCCCCTTGATATTCACATATTCTTTTAAATTTTAATGAAAACTTTAAAAAATTAATTAGGCATTTGGTGTTTTATGAAATATAATAATGAATTCATCCACTGAGTTGACGAGGACCACTTTAGTCATCCAGTGTTATAGCAGGAACGATAGGTCTGTGAGTGTGCAGGTGGCTGAAGAGGCCGATGTGTGCCCTGAATGTCCTATTACAGTGTAGACAAGGAATGGCAGCAACGCAGATCGTGGGGTTACTGGCTTGAGATTTCCTGGTCTGCCTCCTTTGTTCTGCTGTGGCTGTCCTGTTGGCCTCACAAGCTGCAGCACCTTACCAGTAGAGGAGTGCCACATTCTCCTGGGCAGTCTGCTCCCACATGTCAATGGTTGACTCCTTCCAGAATCCACAATGGTTTTCTAGCAGGAGTCCTTGCTCAAGGTGTGATGCAAGAGGTCGAGGAGAATCTTCGCAAGTATCTTGCCTATGATGGAAAGCAGAGATGCACCTCGGTTGTTGTCATAGGCCTGATGATTTCCTTTGTGCCTATACAGGTGTATAATAGTAGCATCCTTGAATTCCTGTGGGGTTCTTTCTTTCTGCCACATTAGCTGAAAAAACTGATGGAGCTTTTGAGTCAGAGACTGAAGTCTTGCCGCTAGAGAGCAGACATATTGCTATCTGGGTCTCCAACAGGGTTGGTGGATCATCCAGTGATTCATTAACAGGCACTTGGGGCACACGATTAATGGCTTCATTACTAATGATGTTGGGTGGTTCCAGACGAGGATGAAGTGCTCAGCCCACCTTTCCAGGATCTTCTCTTTGTCAGTGATCAGCATGTTCCCATCCACACTGAGGAGAGGGGATGATCCTGATAATAAGGGGCCATTGACTTCATTCAGTGTGTCATAAAACTTCATATCATACTCATCAGTGTAGCTTTGGTTCTCATCAGCTTTGTTACTCAGGTGACAGTCCTGCATTTGCTAGAGTTTCTGTTGAACAGTCCTATGGATGTTACTGAAGGCATCCTTGTTTGAGGTGGATTTTGGATCGTTTAGTTATGCTTTGTGTTTTTCAGCCAACAACTGCTTGAAGTTGTCGCAATTCTCATCAAACCAGTCCTTGTGCTTTCTGGAGGAGGGCCCTAAACTCTCTGTAGCAGTGTTGTAGACCCACTCTCTAAGGGTTGCCTCCACATTCTGGGTATCCAGAGTGGTAGATTGAAGAGTTTTCTAGAGTGCTGACAAAGGTCGTTTTGGGGTTGGAGTTCTTCAGCTTGGCAAATTGTTCAGCCTCTGGAATCTTCTTGCCTTATGGGCGTCTCTTAGGTTGGATATGGATGTTTAACTCATTAACCCCTGGAGGTTTTTGTCGTTTTCGTCTGAAATGCGAGTAGGAAACCCATTTTGGAGGCTATTTCTGAATACATCCTAATACATCGACCTCCAAGACATTTTAGGTTAACCTAATGCCTAGTTGTGTTAGAAACATTGTTTTTCATTGGCTATTTCGCCTGAGCATGAGCAGAAGGGTAAAAGTTGGACTTCTTTATTTTGCTTAACGGACCCATCATTTTCGTGTCGAGACCACTCTTTATTCTAAATGCCCATCTTATCCTACTTTTTGCAAAGGTTCACCTGTCTGTGTGCAGTTCAGACCGGTCTGTCTTAGATCTGAGGCCAAAAAGTCTAAAATCCGGACACAAAATCGGATTCCGACCTCGTGCGAATTTCGGCTGGAAAAAAATCGGGTCCAAAAAGTTACGTTTTTCCCTCTGTATTTTGTAGTGCAACTAGAACATCCATATTATTTGGTATCATCGTAAAGCTACATCTGTCTACCTTTCTATAATACCACCCACTTTATTGTCTCATACATGACCTTGACACTACAGAGCTCAGAAGTAGGCTACCACCTCCTGCTGTGTAAATGCGGCGCCAGGGGTTAATGAGTTAATTTGTCACTACAAGGCAGTGGTCAGTCCACCATTCTGCACCACACATGGACTAGGACATTCATACATCTTGTGTGTCCCTCTTCAGGACTATCACGTAGTTGATGAGATGTCAGTGCTTAGATCGGGGATGCATCCATGTTGTCCTGTTGTGAGTATGGAGGCAGAAGACAGTGTTGGTGATGAGCAGTTCATGCTCTACGCAGGTCTGAAGCAATCGAAGACCATTGCTGTTGCAGTGGCCGATGCCATACTTTCCAAATAACCCTTCCCAGGATATGTTGTCAGAGCCAACTCTTGCACTGAGGTCACCGAGGATGATGAGCTTGTAAGATTTGGGAACAGAGGTTATGATGGAGTGGAGTTCTCTATAAAGTTTGTCCTTCACTTCTTACAGATTGTTCATGGTTGGAGAGTAGGCACTGGTGATCAGGACAAGCTTTCTTCCATTCAACTTGGAGGGGGGTCATGGTCATAAGCCTGTTGATCACACCCTTTGGAAGTCCAGTTAGCTTGCTAACAAACACTGACTTCACTACTAACTCCTGCCTCACGTCACTCCTCACTTTCTCTTTCATTCCAAAAAGTGTAGCCAGTGCCCCTTTCACAACGTTTGCCCTCTTATGCAAGGTGGATTTCACTCAAGGATGCGACATCAATGTCGTATCTGGCTAGCTCTCTGCCAGTCAGGGCAGTTCTCCTCTGAGGTCTGTCAGCATCATTTCTATCCAAAGTGTATGCATGTTCCATGCACCAAGAGTGAGTGGAACAATCTTCATCTTTTTCTTTGTAGTGCTTTGACCACTGATATAGGGTCCCCACCAGCCACGGTTAGCTGGCTAGAGAAAGATGGAGCAGCCAATTTGTAGGGAACCTTTTCTAGCCCCTTCCTCATGCCATGGAGGTAAACAGTTGCTCATGGGGCTACCGAACTCCACTGCTGCTCCCTGTCAGTGAAAAATGACCATATGGCCTGAGCAGCCTTTGTGCAGATTTGCAGCTACAGTTCCCTGTGTACCCACACCCTGCCGCTTTGTTGCTCGTCCATCACCAGAGGACTTTTGGAAGAAGGATGACCAAGTGACTTGCATGATGGCTTGGTTTAAAGTGAGGAAGAGTTGCATGTTATCGACCTCACTCTTTTGTCCAAGACCACCTGGATCCAGTAGCAAGACAAGATGAAGACAACTGGAGATGAAAGTTGATGGAGTGGATGACCAGGACTACCCACCATCCTTGTCGTGCTCTATGTATTTCACAATGCATTGCTAGGAATCGCTGTCCTGCCTGTTGAAATAGCTATCGGTTTCCTCCATATAGTCTGCTGAATCCAGTCTTCACATACTTGGGTAGGCAAGCCCTAACTCACTGAGGGTTTAAGACCCATCGGCTACCCTTACTTGGTTTAGCTAGCCAGTCAAAGTGGTTTACTGGGGTATGACTGCTGCGCATGTTACAGCTTCTTGAAGCCAAAGGTGAGAGCTGGGTGCCTGTGGGGACCAAAGGTGGACAAGCTACCCCTGAAGAGGCATGACTGTCCCCCCACCAGAGGTGCTACCTCACCAATACATTCCCATACACCAGTTACAAAAGTATTGCATATAAAATTCACCATGTAAGTAACCGGGGCCAAACCTAAATATATACTATGTAGTTGTGTCATCTGTATGTCTGCATTGCAGAAATGGTTATTTACTCTTAAGCTTTGAATTTTTACAAAAGTTGTATGGAATATATGAATGGATTTTAACTACAGTCACAGGCAAGTCGATTTTTTCCTAACTTCTCAAATGGAATGCATGTTTTAGACCAGCAAGTGACTCATTTTCTTACACCCTACTTCCTGAATATACATGCTCTACATCCTGGGCAAATAACAAACAAGTAAATACATCCAATTTTATACAGACACCTCATTAATTTTTCAAGCTCTTTCTTATATTTCATTCAATACAACAAATTATTAATGCATAGAAGTTAAACGTGATAATTTAAGCATATATTTTAAACAAAATGAAGATTCAGTCTCTTCCTAACATGCAGACTACATTTTAATATTTTGATACTTTTTAACAAGAAAACTGATAAGAAAATTTTAAATCCTCTTCTCTTTTCTTTCTACTTTAACAGTTCAATGAATTTAAAATCTAAGCAAACATTTAACTTCCCTGTGTGTGCCCAAGCGATGAAAAAGTCTCAACAACACTGAAACAAGATGTAATTCTTCTAAATCTGCATTGAAGTAAAAACAGATGCTGCTCTCTGTAACATGACTACCTTTATACTGAAAATGTTGTCAGTTTTATCAGATACAAATATTTTTTAAGGGGCAACTTTAAGTGGAGGCGCCTTTAATTTTATCTATTAATATTACTAAGGATTTGAATTTCTTTAGTAAGTTTACTAAACAAATTCAAATCCTCAATAATATTAATAGACCAAATTGAAAGCTCCTCAATTTAAACTTGCTCCTTAAAAAATAGTTTTTAAAACTTCTGTAGACCATATTTTTTAAGCTCAGAAGCTGAAATGGATATTGGGTAAGTTTGGAATTTGATATGATTTACACAGATGAATGTTTCTTCTCTGTCTCATCATTGTTGCAGCTAGAAGTGAAATCAATGAGTGAATGGTTTCTATGCTTTTGGTTCTTCAGTTTCTTAGACCTTTTGTTTAAGCTCATTGTGCACAGAATTCAGCACTTTGTGGCAATTAGCAAAATCATTTAAAATTCAAATTCTGAAGCTGTAGTTGCTGTCCCTTAATTACCTGTTTATCCTGACATGACTATGTGAGTTTATCTTACTTTTTCCTGGGGTTTTCAAAACTTTCAATACAAGATTTCAGCTGCAAAGTACATTGTACATATTCTCTCTCTCCCTCTCTCATATATGCTTGGTGTCACTTTGCACACTAGCTAAATCTGAGAACTCAGTCAGACATTCTGTCCAAGATAATGATGCCAATCTCAACTAACTCTAACTTCTTGGTGGCAGATACTGTGAAATTCCCGTAAACTCATGTCCAATACTTATGGTGCAACCCCATTATCCCCATCAGCAATTTTCATACAATATAACCTGAATTCTTAAACAGATGTGTGTTGACAATGTCGAAGAATTTAAAATGTATTGCAATAAATCATTCCCAATACTTTATAACTGATTATTATTGAATATTTCAAGCTGTAAAAGCAGTTCCAGCAGGGTGTGCAATATGGAAGTTTTGGGTTATGGAATTGACTGAAGATCCATATCAATCACCAGATCAACCATGTAAGATTAAATAGGTATGTAATAAACTATCCATATACCTATCAACCTGAAGGTTTTGTCAGCATTAATAAGACTGTCAATGGTAGAGTGGTGACATTTCAGATGTTGGTTATATTTCCAGTATGCAGAATGCAGAGAGACTTAAATTTGTCATCAATTCATGTACCATTCTCATCCTTGGCAAGGTAGAAAAAAAAAGGCTTCACACTACCTCCTAGTTGTTAGTGATTCTAATTCAACTTTTGGGGGCATTTTATGCTTCTCCAGTTGATCAGATGCAGGACTCAACTTGGTCACCACACCCTTTGTTTTGCATTGCTCAAATGCTTAAAAAACTTCATGTCTTCACTTATCTAAAGAACAAAAGAAATAGTGGAGAATGCTCCAGTGACCTAATGGTTAGAGCATCTGCCTCGGATGTGGGAGGTCGTGGGTTCAAACCCCAGCTGAGTCATACTAAAGACTTACCAAAATGGTACTAACAGCTGCCTCTCTAGGTGCTTAGCATTAAGAGGTTAGTGTTAGGACTGGTCAGCCTGGTGTCATGATAATCTGACTGGTTGGGACATGATGCTACATGCCTGTGGCATGATGCCCCAGTGCTAGACATCACTATAAACTGCCACACTGCAGACATCGTTGCAATATGACTGAACAATTGTTAATGCTACGTTAAAAATCCAGATCACACACAAATACACACACACACAAAGTAATAGTGGAATTTCTTCATGCAAGGAAAATTTTATTTAAAACATGTCTGGGTGTGTCTAAGTCTGTCTAACAAACTAATCACTCAGACAGAATTTGTTGCAGATGCAAAACAACTGCCTTAAGCACATGCACTTGTTTCTGTCAGTGAAAAGGGAAAAGGTCAAATTTCACTCTTTTCATTCCCAAGTAAGTCATCCATAAAATTTGGTAACTGTAATCTTACAACTCCATGGTCTTAAATTAAGTAATAGAAAAGAGCAAAAACCAACAAGTTATGTAAAATTCAAAAAAATAATTTATTTCCCTCGAATAAAAAGATAAAATTTAAAAAGAACTTAATTTAAAAGTATTATGAATTAAATCCCAAACAGTCCATAAAGTTTTATCACCAGTGCTAATGAATAAAATTCTGATTAAATTCCAATGGTGTTCCAAATAAGATCTAATGCTAAAGATGTTGATGTGCCTGTAGTTTGATTGTAGTAAAGTACCAATGGCCTGAAGTGTGATGATGTACCAACAGCCTTTTGCTTAAACACAATAATATAATCCAAGATATCCTTGTCTGAATTCAGTATAATTCCCAGTTAATGTCTCTGTCCAAGAATATTACAATTCCAGATAATAATTTGAATAAATAATTCTAGCCCAAATCAAATACTGAACACTACGATAAGACTGATTCTGCCTAAAGATATTAAAGCAAGAATGAATAATTGTTAGATAAACAAGATTGCAAAGCCCTCTACTTGACTAGGTCACAATTAGCATTTTCTTGAATTACTATGACTTTATGGAACTGTCCTTTCTAGAACATTCTGGGGTCTCAAAAAGATAAAATCTGTTACCAAAAGTATAATAAGGGTGTGGTAAACATCAGGTAGGCTAGGTATTTTTATTGGGGAATTCCAATAGCATATATACCAATCCCCCAACCCCCGGGAGAGGTATAAGCATAATTATTGCTATTGTAAGTAGCAAAAAATCATAATTTGGGCTTTAAAAGTGCAATTACATGCCAGAATTACAGCTCATATGAAAATGATACCTGGTTCTGCAGCTGGTCGCAATTCTTGGCACAAATGGTAAAATCCATATGGATTAGAACCAGAATACAAACACAAAATATACTAAAAAATTATTTATAATCAGCATACACTTCAACTAGTCTACATGTAACTTTTACTGAATAATCGTGAACTTGAATTCTGCAATGATCATGGTCAGGTGCTCAGAGTGCTATATTACATTACTCTCATATTCTTCTTTTTAAAGTTTGTAAAGCAGTGTTGATTTGTCCATTTTATCTGACCTGACATGTTTTGAAGTTTGAAAAGATTCATCTGCTCTAACATTTTCTGTCAAATAATTTTCACAACTCATACCAAAAGTGTTTGAATTTACATCTGGTGCCATTTTCTTTAAAAATATAGACTGGTTCACTATCATTAAAATGAATCTGTTAGGCAAAGTTCACTCTGAAGACACCCATCTGTTTTCTTGGAAATGGGTCATATACAATTGCTATAAATAGCAAATAAGTACTATTACGCTATTCTTGCACAGTAGTCATCATTTTAAGAATATTCTCAAATTTATATGAGTGGAATTAAAGAGATAATAATAAAAATAATAAAAACAACTTTTTATTACTTTTATTTTTATTTTATATTTTAATGTTGCAAAAAAGTGTAATCCAAATATAGTATAGCAGAAAACATAATTTGGTGAAAAAAAGTGTAATAATTACACCAAAAGCATAATGGTTGGCATGTATGTAATAACCATGATCCAGACCCCTAATAAATATGCTTACTTCTATTGATAATGATCTTCATATTAAACCCACACACCTATAAAAATATTAACTATGTATTATTTGTTTCACACTCCTACAACAACAAAAAAATTAGCTATGTATTATTTGTTTACCAAAATATAAAAATCATCAGTGTCTCAAGTCAGAAACAAGGTGAAATGTAGTTTGGGGGGGGGGAACTAATTTTAATTATGCAATAATTACCTGCCGATATTGCATTGCTAACCTATTTTCATGCCACAAACTAACCATCCATTCGACGTGAATACATCCTCCCACAGAGTGGAGAAAAAGTCAGAATGACCTTTTGCACTCAACTCTCTTATTTTGCACACCACTCTATATGTCACATGGTTCAAAGCAGAAGGTCATCTTTTCACAGACAACAATTACACAAGACATCAGAGCAGGGATGAAGGTCATTCACCAATAGTGGCAGGTAAGTTCTGCATAATTAAAATTAGTTTTACCCAAAACAAAATAACATTTTAAATGCAGCAATTTCTTATCTTGCTGCTAATGCATAGCTGAATTTGTCAGTTAGGTGAGTAGGCTGATGCTCTAGTCAAGCTGATCAAAAACAGAAATTGAGTTGCACTCACCATAGAAGGTTGATGTCTCTCTGAACACCATAATGTATCATTACAATGGGCCCCAGAGAGAAACATAAATATGAAATGTGTTGCAGTGCTCTACCTCACTAAATGGGAGGGTGCAACAAATGGCTGCAGTACTCCACCTCCCTAATGGGACAGTGCAACCCACTGTCATGATGTTCTACCTCCCTAAAAGAAGGGTGCAACCCGCCATTGCCATAAGCAACCTACCTAATGGGAAGGTGCAACCTGCTAGAAACCAAAGACAGCCAGTGTCAACAGGCGAAGCATGAATCTCACTTCTTTGTCTAGCAGAAGAAGTTTCACTCAATGGTTCACACGGGGCTTGGTTAATGACCGTAAGAAACAAGATTCCATCTGGGTGTAAGAAAGAGGGAGACAGGTATCTGTAACCCTAAACACTAGCCAAGAGCGTCAAGGTGACGGAAGCTTGATAGCCCTTGAGAGTCTATACTGAACATCTTTTGGTCTTAAAAAGGAATAAAAGGAAATAAGCAATGATGTAAAGGGGTCAGAGAGGAGTAACGTCTTCCTATTGCACCAATCATGTCAATGCTCCCTTGCAATGCTAGAAATACAGCTCCATTTCTAGGTTATTGATGTGGAGGGACAATTCAGCCTGAGTCCAGGAACTGTGGAGAATTATGCTTTCCGGCTCTAATGAGTTCCCCATCCCAAATCAGAAAACAGATAGGAATGGGGGTCAGGTGCATGCATGGGGACCCCCATTAGGAATCTCTCTTGATTCATCCACCAAACCAAATGGTGGTGAAAAACTGACCGAAGAGGGATCGGGGTTGATATAAAATCTCTGTGAGGTTTCCACGTTGCGGGAAGAAGGAACTCTAGAGGACACATGTGGAGACTTCCCGAAGGAACCAAATCAGCAGCGGCATTCAAGGTTCCAAACAAGGAAAGATAAAGGTGAGCAGATGACACAGTTACCACTTGCAGAGTCTCTAACAGAGACAGGATTCGCTCAATCTGATCCAAGGGAACCCGGTCCAAGTTTTGGTTCATTAGGAAGATCAATCCCATGTAAACAAAGTCCTGTGATGGAACAAGTTCCGACTTCTCCAGGTTGGGTAGGAGACCCAACTGAGTCACAGTTGACCAACAGAGGAACAGATCTTGATGATCGGACTGAAGTTGGAAAATGGTGAATCAGCCTGTCATACTGGAAAATCAATGTTCCCTGTATTCTGAGTAGGCCACTACTACTCCCATGAATACTCTGGGTGCGGAAGAGATTCCGAATGGCAGAATCCAGAACTAAAAAACTTCCTGCTCTAGGCAAAAACGATATTTGCAGTGTTGAGGAACTATGGGGATGTGTAGATAGGCATCCTGAAAATCAATGGAGACAGCCCAATCAAATGGACAAACAGCGATCCCAGATAGAGAAGGTTGTCTCCATCTTGACGGTTTCCTCTGACAGAAACTGGTTGAGCTGGGAGAGATTGATAATGATTAAAAAATTTCCTGCTTCTTTTGGTGGCCTGCAAAAATAAGGAGTAGAAGGTGGGAGATTGATCGTTCAAGACCCTCTCGGCTGACCTTTTCTGCAGAAGGTTGTGCACTTCTCCTAATTCCATCAGATTGGACCAAGGAAAGAAAATGGGGGTCCTTAACAGTGGAGGTTGTTCCCAAAACTGGAGTTGATAACCGTCGTTTATGATGGAAAGGACCCCCCCCCCATCATCTGTGATGCCTGATCAAGCCCCTGAGAAGAGGCATTGGCGAGCACCTACTGGGACATTCGGGAAGAGGATGCATGGCAGAAGAGGGGATAGTTGCCAGGGTTGTCTCACCCCCCTTTGCTACCATTGGAAAGGAAGCTGTGTTAGAGAACTTCCTCTTGGATCTGTGTTGACCTGTGTGCTGTGGACAGATGAGGGAGGTGATCTAGCAAAAATTTGGGGACTGGACTGGGGTTGTGCCTGCTTGAAATTTGGCAGATGGTCCCTGATGGTGATTTGTCTCACCTCATTTCCTGGTCGATTGCGATGGATCAGGAGTGGTGGTGAAAGATTGATGTTGGTGAACCAACAAGTCTTGAGAAACCACAGTAGGAATGAGGCCCCCAAAGAGGGTCACGGATTCTAGAGGTGCAGCCCTTAGAAGGTCTATAATGTGGTTAAGTAAAACCTTTGATGAGCCCAATGCAGAGTCAAAGCAGATGTGCAGAAATTCTGCTGATAATGCCTTTGCAACAGATAGCACATGCCTGGATGTCTTAGCCACAGATTCCAGAACACATTGAAATGCAGCTGGATTCAAGGAGGCCTCTCTCAGCATCCTAAAGGAAGTAGCTGAGAATAGATCAGCATGCAAAGCTAGGGTTACAAGTAAACAGGTGTTCTGCTCCATGGTAACAATTATATTCATCAGAAGGTGTGCCCAGGTTCCCAATGAAATACCCACTTTGGCCACATAGCATCCAAAACAGGAGGTTTGATAGGCCACTTCAGGGAATGTACCGGTAACTGGAAGAGAGATAAGAGGTTTCACTGTTGAGGGAGGAACAGACCACCCTCCATGTTGTATAGTGTTATTTTGGCCTCGTGAAAACCTCTGTGATATTTCCTCAATCATGGATGAATGTGGGAAAAGTAAATGTCTGGTTGAGTTGGTGCCCAAGCAATCTTTTCCATGCTGGAATGGATCTTCTTGGACTGTGTGCCTTATGGTTTGGGGCACAAGTCTGGGGGTAACAAATGGTAAACCTTGTTTACCACCTTATAAAAGGACCAGACCTCTTCTTCCTCATCCACCTGAGATGAAGGGGGGGGGGGCTGAGAGAAGGTGTCGTTGCCACAGCTTCTGACTCAAACTCACTGGAATCAATGAGGATGGAGAGTGCACCATCATCATCATAGTCAAGGACACTCAGAGAGTAGCTGGGCATCACTATTAGCCTTTTGAGAGGAAACCATCTAGTGAGGTGATGTGGGACATGAGCTGCAGCATCACTTCAACTGTGAGGGTAAGGTCCAGAGGCCCATGGTGACATAATGGACCAAGGTCCCTGATGTAGAAGGACCCACATCCCATAATGGTTCACTGGCATAATTGGGAAGGGGAGGGAGACACCAAAGCAGTCCCATCCAAAGCCTCAGTCCTGTATATGGATTGCAAATCCTGCACAGGGTGGAATGGTGGAGGGGGAAGAGGGGGAAGCTTGGTCCTGGCCCTGCTCCTATACCATAAGGCTGATGAGTGATAGATGGAGAAAAGTGCATCCTCAACTGATTTATCACTCTGTGCATCATGAATACAATGTTTTGCCTCCCTAACAGAAAGGGGCAACACACTGCCAGAAGCACATTATGTACTGCAATGCTTAACCTCCCTCATGGGTGGGAGCAGCCTGCTAACATGGTGCTCAACCTCCCTAAAGGGAGTGCACAACCCACAGTTTTGGTGCTGAACCTCCTTCAAGGGAGGGTACATCGTGGTGCTCTACCTCCCTAATGGGAGCTCGTAACTCACCATTGCGATGTTCTACCTCCCAACAGGAAGGTGCAACCTGCTGTCGCAATGCTCCACCTCCACAATGGGAGGGAGCAATCCACAACCTAAGGCATGCACACTAATAGAGACATGAGACATGTTCTTCGTCTCCCCATGGGAAAGTCAATGAACTTCTAGAATGTCCAGACCCTCCTTCGGAAGGTGCTTCAATGGCCACCAAAGATGTTTTGTCCCATCATACGAGACCTGAAAGAGATTCTTTTTCGGAAAATCCTGAACAAAACAGGGAGGGAAGGTTCCCTCGGCCTTGATACAAGACCAAATTTGTAAGAAGTATAACAATTTTTCTGTGTGCACTTTGAGCACTTATGCAATACGTGTGAGTATCTGAAGGGCCCTTTCAGTGGCCACGCTGCAAAACAGACTGTTCTGATATTATCCTCTAATCAAGAAACAACGCAATCACTTGTTGCCCTGAAACTCACCTGGTTGTAAGCAGTGTCATACCATGTACACTCTGTGTATGCACTAAGAACACTGTATTAAGTTGCGGTGAAACTCACCTGGTTGTATGCAGGGTTGTACCGTGTACATCCCTGTGAATGCACTAAGAACACTATCATGTTGATGCAAAAGTGGCCTGGTTATATGCAGTGTTGTATCATGTGCACACCCGTGTATGCACCAAGAACACTATACATGAAGAAAACAATAAAGCTGACCTCATAAAAATTACCAGTAGTTCAACCAATTGAAAAACAAGATAATTCACCTGTTGTTACGTATATGTAATTTAATTACTTGTGTGTTAGTTTTAAATTCTCTTTTATTTTATTTTTATTTCATTACATGTTATTGTAATGATAACTTTATTCACTGGATTTGACATTTTCCAGTAAATTTAGTTCAGTTCTTTTTAACCTGATAATACGCAGTTCGTAGAAACATTGTATCTTTTGGTAACCTAGATTTCGGGGCCAGTTACAACTCTGTTGTAAACAACTTTTTTTTATTTTTCTTCAGTCTTAAGATTCGTTAGGTAGAATTGAATTCATCCATGACGGATGTGATAATTTACATATGATGTTACTACGTTTCTCAAAAGAAAGTGATCATGTGATCTTATCATGTGGTTCTCTTTTGCGTTGTAGTAAGAGTTAAAGTGATGTTTTATAGTGTTTTTTAGTCAATCATAAATCGTACCTTCGGGCTCAAAGGTATTCCTGTTGTTGCCAGTTTGAATTGAGTTTTTATTTAAAATAATTTATTTTCCCTGGAGACTTCATCTAGAGCTCATCAAAATTCTTGGACAAAGACATTTCCTGAAAATTATTTGGAATTCTAAAGCCGGAATTGGTGATTCAACAAGTAACTGTTGACACAACAACACAGGACAGGTTATAGTGGATGTCATCGCATTCCACATCTTGGAACTTCATCGGGATTCGAACTTTGATTCATTTAGTAATTTTTAGCGATAGGACATATATTTTGAAATTCTAGGATTCATTCTCAGATTAGATTCACAAACCTTAAGTCCTTTTCCATATTTTTACCTTGTTTTCTAGGGAAATAAATTATTCTGTTAAAAAGTACAAAGCTTGTTGGCTTCACTCATTTCTTTGTTACTTTTCTATGAGCCTAGACATGTAAAAAAGAAAATTGGGGGCTCGTCCAGGATATGAATTTTGGCTAAAATATTTCAAGAAACTTGTTTTTGGAAATTTGAATTCCCCTAGTTTTCATAATTTTTTAAATCCCAAGTACTATTTCACATTTTGTGGAAATCTTTAATGAAATCAACAGGCTTTTTCACAATGTCATCAAAAGTGGAGACCTTTCAAATCCCACTCAGGAGCAGTTGGATTGTTTGAAAAAAGTTGCTTGAACTTGCCAGAAAATACGATCTTTCTGAGGCAAAAGCTTCTTTAACAAAGCAAGAAATAAAAAACATTCTGATCCAGTATTTGGTAGAAAAGAATGTTTTTGATAAAAGTGTTTTGGTTTTGATAAGTAAGTCTGTATCAGACTCTGACAAAAAAGTAAAGGAATTGAAATTAAAATACAAGATGGAATTAGAGTTAAGGAAGCTGGAACTTCAGAAAGAAAGAGAGGAAAAACAAATACAAATACAAATGCAACTGCAATTGGAGAAAGAGAAGAGAGAGAGATAGGAAAGAGAGAAAGATAAACAAATGCAGTTAAAATCTGAGAAGGAGGAGAGAGAGACAGGAGAAAGATAAACAAATGCAATTAGAAGAGAGAGAGAGAGAAAGAGAGAGATGCAATTGCAAAGAGAGAAGGATGAAAGGAAATTTCAAAATAAGTTAAAAGAAATAGAGTTGGCAAGTGAAAGGCACATTTCCACTCCACATACAAATTCAAGTTTTAATACTACAAAAAATATCAGGTTAGTGCCCCTTTTCGAGAAAAAGAAGTAGACAAATTTTTTCCTCGTTTTGAATATGTTGCTGAAAATTTGAAATGGCCAAGGGAGCATTGGACCCAATTACTACAATATGTACTAATTGGTAAAGCTAGTGATATTTACCATTTAATGTCAGTTCATCAAAGTGCTGACTATGATCTGGTTAAGGAATGCATCCCAAAGGGTTATGAGTTTGTCCCTGAGGCTTATCGGCAAAAATTTAGGAACTTTAAAAAAGAAACTGGACAAACTCATGTCGAATTTGCAAGAGAAAAAGAGCAGTTATTTGATAGATGGTGCTGAGCCAAGAAAGTGGAACAAGATTATGAAAGTCTCAAACAACTTGTATTACTTGAAGAGTTCAAAAACTGTGCCCATAGTGACATTAAGACTTATCTTCATGAGCATAAAATCGAAACCTTGGAAAATGCTGCTTGTGCTGCTGAAGAGCATTTCTTAACTCATAATGTTCCTGTTGTAGGCAAGTCTTTCACTCAGCAGTCTACTGGTAAAAAGGTATTTCAGCCTAATACGAGCCCTTCTAAAACTCTATCTGGCACAACTTTTAAAAATCAAGCTTCTGATAAGCTTGATTCAAAATCCTTGTCTCTTCCTACGTGTACCTATTGCAAATAAGAAAGGACACATTATTTCTGATTGCTTCAAATTGAAATATAAGCACCAGAATCAAGACAGACCTATCCCAAATGATCTTATTTCTAAGAGGTCAAGGTCACAGTCATGTATTGAAAGCAATACATTTGTTGGGTCTCAAAAACCACAGTCTGATTTTATTATGGAGAATTATGAACCATTTATGTCAAAGGGTTCTATATCACTCTTGGGTAGTTTGGCCAATCCTATCTCTATTAAAATTTTAAGGGATACAGGAGCTTCTCCAAGTCTTTTATTATCAGGTACTTTGCCTTTTTCTGAGAAGTATTCTTCTAATGAGAGTGTTCTTGTTCAGGGAGTAGAGTGCGGCTTTGTTAATGTTCCTCTCCATTCTGTAAATTTGTCATCAGACTTAGTTTCAAGACCTGTGACAGTCAGAATAGTGTCTTCCTTACCTGTTGATGGCATTCATTTATTACTAGGCAACGATATAGCTGGAGACAAGGTTGTGGTTAATCCACTTGTAATTGACAAGCCTTCTTTAGATCAGAAAGTCAGTCCAATTGAAAAAGAATTCCCTGATTTATACCCAGCTTGTGCAGTTACTAGAGCTATGGCAAAGAAAGCTCTTGAGAATGATTTTGATAAGGAAAGTATTCCTTTAGCTGACACATGTATTGGTCAGGCTTTTGATAAGGTCACTTTCTTTGTTTGGATCAATCAAACGGGACTGATCACAGTGATCCTCTTTTAACTACTCAAGCTCTTTTATCTAATCAAGGCGACAAACGACAATCACTTGTCGTCGAACAGGAAAAAGATCCTGAGATCTCCTGTTTGTTTCAGAGGGCCATTAGTGAAACTGAAGCCAATGAAGTACCTGTTTGTTATTCCTTTAAAAATGGAATTCTTATGAGAAACTGGAGACCTCCTGAGGTACCTGCTGGTGACAAATGGTCAGTGAACTATCAAATTGTAGTTCCAAAATCTTACAGACAGGAAATACTTAGTCTGGCCCATGAAACTCCTCTGGCTGGTCATTTAGGGATTAATAAGACTTATCACAAGATCTAGACTCACTTTTACTGGCCAAAATTTAAAAGTGATGTTTGTAAATACTGTAGATCTTGTCATACTTGTCAAATGGCAGGAAAACCCAATTAGAAGATACCTAAGGCTCATCTGCAACCTATTCCTGCATTTGACGAACCATTTAGTAGAATAATGGTAGACTGCGTTGGTCCCTTACCTAAGACCAAGTCAGATAACCAATACTTGTTGACCATCATGTGTGTGTCAACAAGATTCCCAGAGGCAATTCCCTTGAGGAACATTAAAACAAAAACTACAGTAAAAGCTTTGATAAAGTTTTTTACTCAATTTGGCCTTCCCAAATCTGTCCAATCGGATCAGGAAGGGGTCAAATTTTATGTCTGGAATTTGCCAGCAAGTTATGTATGAATTAGGCATTCAAAATTCAAGCCTTCTGCCCATCACCCTGAGATCCAAGAAGCTTTAGAAAGATTTCATCAGACTTTGAAAAATATGATTCGATCATATTGCTTTCACATGAGTAAAGATTGAGATGAAGGTATTCATTTACTGTTGTTTGCCATTGAGTCAGCTCAAGAATCTTTAGGATTCAGTCCCTTTGAAATAGTTTTCAGACACACTGTACGTGGACCACTGAAGCTGTTTAAAGAGAAACTTCTTTCTAATGAAGATACTGAATTTAATCTTCTCGACTATGTTTCCAATTTTAAGTATAAGTTGTCAAAGGCTTGCGAGGTCGCAAGAGCGAATCTACACTCTACTCAGTCAAAAATGAAATTAAGGTATGAAAAAAACTCAGAGGAAAGGAGTTTTCAGCCTGGTGATTGAGTTCTGGCTCTCTTGCCCATTCCACAAAGTCCTCTTCAGGCCAAGTATTATGTTCCGTACATGGTTGAAAAGAAAGTAAATGATTTAAATTACATCATAAATACCCCTGGGAGGCGAAAAAAAAACAACAACTTTGCCACATTAACATGTTAAAGGAGTATATTGAGAGAGATAGCCAGGTAAATCATGCAATTAATTTAGCTGTACCTGTCCCACTCACTGAGGATTTAAGTGAGAAAATTCAATCGGACTCTACTGATTTTGGAGTGACAAATCTTCAGAATTCGGAAATTATGAATAATCTGGACCAGAAACTTTTACATTTGCAACAACAAGAAAGGAATGAACTTACACAGTTATTATTTGAATATGAGCACTTATTTCCAGATGTTCCTACGAGGACAAACAAAATTTTTCATGATGTTGAAATTGTGAATTCCAAACCTGTGAAACAACACCCATACAGGATGAACTCTCTCAAACAGGAATACTTGAAAAAGGAAATTCAGTATTTGCTGGAGAATGATTTCATAGAGTCCAGTAAAAGTGACTGGAGTTCACCATGTATACTTGTTCCGAAACCAGATAAAACTTTCCGTATGTGCACTGATTATAGGAAGGTGAACAGTGTGACTAAAACAGATTCATTTCCGTTACCAAGAATCGATGATTGGATTGGTGAAACTGGAAATGCCAAGTATGTCACCAAATTTGACCTTCTGAAAGGATTTTGGCAAATTCCACTAATGGAAAGAGCAAAGGAAATTTCGGTATTCGTGGCTCCAGATGGATTTCATCAACATAAAGTGATGAGGTTTGGGATGAAGGGTTCGCCAAGTACTTTTCAATGTTTGGCGAATATGATTACCTCTGGTCTAGATAATTGTGATGCTTACATCGATGTCATCATCTACAATGACACCTGGAAAGAACATCTAGCAACAATTTGGAAATTCTTTGACAGACTCGCTGATGCAAATTTGACAATTAATTTATCCAAAAGTGACTTCTGCTGTGCTTGTGTAACATTTCTAGGACATATCGTGGGACATGGACAAGTTAAACCTACAGATGCTAAGGTCAAGGCTCTCTCTGAATTCCCTGTGCCTGTCAGTAAAAAGCAATTGATGCGACTTTTAGGTATGGCTGGATACTATCGGAAATTTTGTTCCAATTTTTCTAATATTGCTGAACCCCTGACATATTTACTGAGCAAGAAAACAAGTTTCTTTGGACTGAAAAATGTCAGGAGGCTTTTGACAAGTTAAAGGCCATACTTAAAAGTGCACCGGTTCTTACAGCTCAAAATTTCAGTCAATCTTTTAAACTGTCTGTTGATGCAAGTGATGTTGGGGTTGGAGCAGTATTGATTCAAGAAGATAGAAATGGTGTTGATCATCCAGTGTGCTATTTTTCGAAGAAATTAAATAAGCACCAAAGAAATTACTCGACAATCGAGAAGGAATGCTTGGCTTTAATATTGACATTACAGCATTTTGAAGTTTACCTTAGTTCAGCTCCTTCTCCGATTATTGTGTTTTGTCATCACAACCCCCTTATTTCCATCGACAAGATAAAAAATAAAAATCAAAGATTATTAAGGTGGAGTTTGTTGTTACAGGAATATAATCTTGACATCAGGCACATCAAGGGAAAAGACAATTTAATAGCAGATGCACTTTGTCGTGTATAGAAATATTATTTCATGTACATTTTGTATAATTCATAAGAGTTCTTCTTATGTAATTTTTTTTTACCTCACGTATAATTAACATATGGTAAAAACAAAGCTTTATTATATAAATCTTTCTTTTTCTTTATGGGGGGAAGTGTTACGTATATGTAATTTAATTACTTGTGTGTTAGTTTTAAATGCTCTTATTTTATTTTTATTTCATTACATGTTATTGTAATGATAACTGTATTCACTGGATTTGACATTTTCCAGTAAATTCAGTTCAGTTCTTTTTAACCTGATAAATACGCAGTTCGTAGAAACATTGTATCTTTGGTGACCTAGATTTCGGGGCCAGTTACAACTCTGTTGTAAACAACTTTTTATTTTTCTTCAATCTTACGATTCGTTAGGTAGAATCGAATTCATCCATGGCAGACGTGATAATTTACATATGATGTTACTATGTTTCTCGAAAGAAAGTGATCATGTGATCTTATCATGTGGTTCTATTTTGCGTTGTAGTTAGAGTTAAAGTGATGTTTTATAGTGTTTTTAAGTCAGTCATAAATCATACCTTCGGTCTCAAAGGTATTCCTGTTGTTGCCAGTTTGAATTGAGTTTTTATCTAAAATAATTTATTTTCCCTGGAGACTTCATCTAGTGCTCATCAAAATTCTTGGACAAAGACATTTCCTGAAAATTATTTGGAATTCTAAAGCCGGAATTGGTGATTCAACAAGTAACTGTTGACACAACAACACAGGACAGGTTATAGAGGACGTCATCGCCTTCCATATTGGAATTTCATCGGGATTGAAACTTTTGATTCAATTAGAACTTTTTGATGATTGGACTGATATTTTTAAATTCTCTGATTAATTTCTGAATTAGATTCACAAACCTTAAGTCCTTTTCATATTTTTACCTTGTTTTCTAGGAAAATAAATTATTCTGTTAAAATTCAGAAAGCTTGTTGGCTTCACTCCTTTCTTTGTTACTTTTATACGAGCCTAGACACGTAACACTGTGAACTGGTTTATTAAAGCAACATTCAAATACATATGCAATATCAACATGTAGCGTGGGCAAACAAAAAGAATACATGAACTTGAATGTAGAGGAATCATGCTTTTCTGCAAAGTCAAGCAGTCCTATTGTTATTTTCCTTACAACACAAAGACTTACCCATGCCAGTGTTTTATATATGCAAGGAAAACAACATTAGGCAGGACCTGTTATTTTCCTTAGAACACAAGGACTTATCCGTACCATAGTGATTTTTATGTAAGTAAGGAATGCATGTCCACCATAATGAAGGATCATGAGGTAGCCTCTGAAACCCTAATAAGAACTAAGTTCTTATGGGTAAAAGGCTTCGAAACGGTTTTTATCGAAATAGGAACTGACAGTTGTAAAACCAAGACTAATAAAAAAATGCAGAAAAAGACCACTGTTTGCAGTAAGTTGCTACAGCTGTAATTTCTCTGGTGACAGTTTTGGCAGATTTCTACACAGTATGGCATCTGTGGAAAAGATGACCTTCTGCATAGAACCACATGACGTATAGAATGGGGTGCAAAATAAGAGAGTGGAGTGTAATAGGTCATTCTGACTTTTTCTCCACTCTGTGGAAGGATGTATTCACATTAAACAGATGGTTTGTTTTCTGCATGAAAATAGGTTAGCTACGCAATAGCGACAGGATAAGTAATTGCTGCTATTAAACTTGATTTTGGACAAGGTCAAGTACAAAATACAATTATAACTTATAATCATGGAAAAAAACTAACAATATACATAACAATAAATGTAAGCTACAATGCAGAAATGATATTGGAAATGGATGGGTGGATGGATGGACAGACAGAACATTATAACAGAATATATTCCATCATATAACTGGTGTAAACAAATATTAACCAACACCTTAACACAGATTTTTTTCTCACTGGTAATCTGACCTAAAGGTAAAAGGGCAAGTGATTATGTCAAAGAATAAATTTTCTTAGCCGCATAATAAATCATGAGGAGAAAAATGAGAATCTATCGAGGGATTCAAGAAGTATATTGAAATTAAAAACTTTAAACTTAACCCAAACCTAACTGTTGGTTCTGCCACTGTGACTGTTGATGCAGCTGACAGAAGAGTGACCGCTATTTCATGGTTCCAACTACCATAACCCTGACAATAAATTATTAGGAAAAATGTACTATTATAAATATCTGGAGGAAACTCTATGCACAGACTTAGAAAAATTGGTATTTGAGGGTTCAGGATGTATAAGAAGCAATTACACAGTGTTACTGATTCCAAACTAAAGGTACAGAAATACTTACCGTGAACCTTCCCAACTTGTATTCCTTCTAAAGTACTTGGATGAACTTTATGTGTTGCAAGATGGCTGTTGTTAACTCAAAGAATGCTGTCTGGACACTGAAAAAATATACAAAATAAGCTCTTTTATTTGTTTATATTTCTTTAATAGACCCAATAGCCAAAAAATTTGCTGCACCTGTGATATCTCAATCTTTAGCTTACCTCAATATTAAGAGTATCCAGCCTGGTATTTATCAAATAAACTGAAACAAGCAAAATTAACCCAATGATAAAACAGGCTCTAAGCTGGACCCAAGAAAATATAGACCTATTTCTATTCTCCCTATATTATTAAAAATCTGTAAGAATCTGACTACTGAGCAAATGTATGATTATTTCAAAACATTTGCAACCACTCCAGTGGCCTAGTGGTTAGAGCATCAGCCTCGGATGCTGGAGGTCATGGGTTTGAACCCCGGCCAAGTCATACCAAAGACTTATGAAAAATGGTACTAGCAGCTGCCTCACAAGGCATTCAGCATTAAGAGGTTAGTGTAAGGAATGGTCGGCCTGGTATCAGGATTATGTGACTGGGTGGGACATCACGCTACATGCCTCAGTGCTAGACATTACTATAAATTGCCAGACATCGTAATGATATGACTGAAATTTTTTTAAAGCTACGTTAAAAATCCAAATCACACACACACACACACACACACACAAAACATCTGCAAGGGTCACACATTAAACAGCTTTACCAGATGTGACGGACTACTGGCTGCAGGAAATCAACAAGGGAATCCATTATGCATACTGGTACTATTTCTAGGCATTTAGTCAATCATGATATATTATCTATAGTTAAAAAAAAAACAATACATACTATATAACTGATTCTCATTATATCTGTGTAACAGGATGCAGAATATCTCAACTAGACATGTTCAATCTAGCTCAATGGAAATTAATCACAGTGTTCCCCAGGGGGACTCTTTTAAGCCTATTGATATTTCATATTTTAATATATGACCTTCCTCCATGGACAAGCACACAAACACAGACTTATTTGTAAACAATATTATTATAACTGTTTCATTTAGTGATGTAATTGCTGCAGAAACTCTACTAAACTCCAAAGCAAGAAATATTGAGTTGAAGCCAAAAAATGAATGCAACACAAAGTAAATGTATGGTAATAACCTTACCTTAGAAGCATTCCACTTCTGAGAAACTTTTAAATTCCCCAAAATGGTTAACTCACTGAAAATGTTAAAGAAGAAAACTTTAAGGAGTGACAGTTGAAAATGATTTAAAGTGGAACAAACCTATTGACTATATCTGTAGGTCTCTATCAAGTAAAATAACTTTGCTAAGTAAAATTACAAAAAAACAGCAACTACTCATACAAACTAGAATAATGTACTACGATGTCTACATTTCACCAGTTACTAACGACTACTTTTGGGGAAACTACCACAAGAGTCGGTTAGAAAGAATAGCAAAGACACAAGAGAGTAACTCGGATGCTCCTTTTGACATACCATCCAGTATTCTTTTCAACGACAGAATAAACTTTCAAAATGCAGCACTTGTCTAAAAAATGCATAGATTGTAATATGCCCAATAATATGAGAACTACTGATGTGAATCATGGGCTATATGCTTTACTGTCAACTTTTATGCAGACACATGAAATTTCCAAAACCAAATACTGAACAATTGCGATGTAGTTTTAATATTCTGGAACAAAGATATGGAATACTTTGCCTTCATCAGTTAGATCATCTACTTATGTTGAAAGTTCTAAAGTATCTCAAATATTTAAAGCATGATTTTGACTGACTTCTATTTATTACATTTGTTGTAAAAATTCCTGCTTTTACTCCAACTATTTTGTGTTTGTGCATGCTAATCTATGCTGCTTGTAATTTATTTTGTCTTTGTGTATGCTAATCTATGCTTTTATTTTGTCTTTGTGCATGCTAATCTATGCTTTTATTTTGTCTTTGTGCATGCTAATCTATGCTTTTTATTTAAACATGATGGATATGTTCAGAGTAATGCAATGTCATATCACTTGATTGTTCCTTAATTAATTGCTATTACTTTACTATTGTTTACTATGCATATTTTGTTAGTAATATATATGAATATAGACTGTTACAAAGTAGCAGAAAGCCTCATGGGTGACAGATGCATCTCTATTCTATGTGACCTACCGGTACCCTAGTTAAATTATTATCTACTGTAATGGACACATTGGACATGGACACGTTGATCACCACCTTTAATACGGCAACGACCGAAACAGCCAGCGAGATCCTTGGTAGACATCACCCAGTCAAGAAGCCCTGGGTCACAGCTGAGGTCCTGAACCTGTGTGACAAGAGGAGGGAGCTGAAGAAGAAGAAGAATGATACAGAAGGGGCAGAGCAGTATAAGGCAGTCAACCGGGAAGTCAAGAAAAGCATGAAAAAAGCAAAAGAGAACTGGATAGAAGAACAGTCCAAAGACATTGAGGGAAACTTGAAAAGGAACAACAGCAAGAAAGCATACCAGCTGGTCAAAGATCTAACAAGCACAAAACAACAGCGAGTTACCTCCTTACAGGACAAAGCCGGAAACTGCCTCACAGAAGAAAAAAACATTCTGAAAAGATGGACAGAGTACTGCGCAGAACTTTACAACCACCAACCCATAATAGATCAAGAGGTACTGAACGTCCCTCCAGCAACTAACAACGACAACCACCCTATCCTACGGGATGAAGTAGACGCAGCAGTGAGATCATTGAAAAAGAGGAAGTCGGCAGGAGTGGACAACATCCCAGCAGAACTGGTCCAAGCAGGGGGAGAAGCAATGATTAGCACCCTCACAAACATATGCAACAAGATCTGGCCAACAGGAGAATGGCCATCGCCATGGATACAGTCACTGATCATCACCCTCCCCAAGAAAGGCAATTTACAACAGTGTCAAAACCACCGTACAATCAGTCTTATAAGCCATCCAAGCAAAGTCATGTTGAGGATACTGCTAAACAGACTAAAGCCACAGGCTGAAAAGATCATTGCCGAGGAGCAGGCAGGTTTCAGAGCAGGGCGCAGCACAACTGAGCAGATCTTCAACCTCAGGATACTGTGTGAGAAGTACCTTCAACACCAGCAAGATCTGTACCACGTCTTCATGGATTTCAAGATGGGATTTGACAGGGTATGGCATGTAGCCTTATGGGCGACCATGAGACTGTACAACATCAATGCCAACCTCATCACAGTAATAGAGCATTTGTATGACAAGGCCACCAGTGCAGTATACTTCAACGGCTGCATAGGGGACTGGTTCAGAACGACATTCGGAGTCAGACAAAGCTGTCTGCTCTCTCCCACACTATTCAACATCTTTCTGGAGAGAATCATGGCTGACGCGCTTGAAAAGCATGAAGGGACAGTCAGCATCGGAGGCAGAACAGTCACCAACTTAGGTTTTGCCAACGACATTGATGGACTAGCAGGAAACGAACAAGAAATAGCTAGCTTAGTAGAGAGCCTCAACAAAGCCTCCGCAGCCTACGGCATGAAAATCAGTGCAGAGAAGACCAAACTGATGACCAACAACACCAAGGGCATCAGTACTGACATCAGGGTCCAAGGTACAAAGCTAGAAACAGTCCACAGCTTCAAGCATTTGGGGGGAATTGTAACAGATGAAGGATCAAAGCCTGAAGTACTCTCCAGGATTGCACAGACAACAGCAGCACTGACAAAACTGAAGCCCATCTGGAACGACAAGAACATTGCACTCAGTTCAAAGGTCAGACTGATGCACTCACTGGTTATCTCCATATTTATCTATGCCTGTGAATCATGGACCATAACAGCTGACTCAGAGAAAAGGATACAAGCCACAGAGATGAAATGCTTCCGAAAGATCCTCGGTGTCTCATACAAAGATCGTGTCACCAATGAAGAAATACGGCAAAGGATCAGACAAGCCATTGGACCTCACGAAGACCTCCTGAGCACAGTGAAAAAAACGTAAACTGCAGTTGTATGGGCATGTCTCACGATCATCAGGACTTGCCAAGACAATCCTGCAAGGCACTGTACAAGGAAGAAGAAAGAGAGGCAGGCAGAGAAAGAGGTGGGAAGACAACATTCGAGAGTGGACAGGCTTGACATTGAGCGACTCAATGAGAAAGACGGAAAATCGAGAGAAATGGAGGAAGCTGATTGTTCGGTCTTGTGTGGTGCCCCAGACTGCCAGACTACGGGAATGATGATGATGATGATGATGATGATGATGAATGATAATATATGCTTAAGATGGAGTAAAAAAAAAAAATAGAAACTCAATTCGAAAAGAGTTATCTCATCAAACTGTGTTGTCTATCTTGCTTATAAATCATTCAACAAATTTAACCAAAATATGCTTAGAAAAAGATTTAAGACTTTTTCCAGACCTAAAAATAAAAATTTCCAGACCTAATAATAGCATGAACCAACAAGGGACACAACTCCTACCGCACTAAAAAAACAAGCCTCACTTTCATGTCCATATTTACTGGCCTCCCAGGGGTGTTCTATTATGCCGTTTCTTACGTTTATTTTCACTGGCTGTATAAAATTAACATCCAATATGAACTCTTGATACATTAAACTTGTGATGCAGTCACATTAAGGTCCAAAAGCTTGCTGGAATCAAGGATTCCAATTGTTTTGAAAATTTCAGAAACTTGATTTCAATAGTAAGAGCTTCTGCACCGATTTAATTTTAGCATAGCTTTGAAGTTCAATCAATGAACAATATATTCCTTCAAAGGATTTTATGTGTAATTACCGTAAAGTGTTTGAACTTACTTTGATTTCAATTGAGGGGTCATGTGTATGGAAACCGGAAGTTGATATTTCAAAGATGACAGCCACCTGAGACAATTGGTGTTTTGGACACAGACTTTATGTTTCAGCATCAAATAACATTTGATTGGTTGAATATCCCAGGGAGAATGAAAGGTTAAACAAAATCACAGTATTCTGTATGTAAGTGTGGCATGAGAAGACACAAATCAACATTATTGTGAACATTCCGCACTCACATTGCTGTTTAATGTTTTTTAAAAGCAGGGGAAGCCCTAGTCACGCTAGTGGTGTGAAAAGAAACTTTTGTTCTGACCATTGGTGTGTGGATATATTTAAATTAAAGGAGTATTTAGCATGGTTGGTAGCTGTCAAATTTAGTATTTTGGAAAAGAAAAATGCCTTATGTATACAGCTGTAAATAGAAAAAAATCCATTTACAGGTTTTACTAAATGTTGCATTTCTTGTATAATGACGTGCTTAGTATTAAATGACAACTTTTGTCAGATAAGAGGGAGACAAACACAATGTAAATGAAAAAACTTTTTATGCCTTGAACAATATTTGCTTGCTTTTTCCATGGATTGTTAAGTGCTAATCTTGCGAATTTTGCGACAATGAAAAATGGAAGTTCAAATATTTTTGTCATAATTTTCTCATTCTTTGAATACAGACCCTGTAAATTAAAATGTTTCTTCACCAAAAGTCTGTGAAACAACATCTGTGTGGTTATTTATGTGGTTATCTCTCCATATTACAGTTTTGTGTCTCTAGCTCATTTGCCCCAAACTAACCAAAAAAGCTGATAAAATTGCTATAATCATAATATATTTAAAAAGTCTAGAAAATCTATTTTTGGTCCAAATTTAAAAAAGCATAGCATTTAATAAACAGCTAAATAATTTTTATGAACGTGTCAAATTTGGTTTTGATAGCTCTACAAATAAAAAAATGCTGGGTATGGTACCACTTTTTGGCGCAAAAATAATTAATTCTAAAACAGTATTAAGTTGACGTTGTTTGAAAAAAAAAATCATAAAAAATGCAATTTCGGACATATTTTCATAAAATAAACTTTTATATGCATCTTTCTACTAGCATTACATTTGTGAAAAATTTGGTTGAATTATCCTTCAAATACAAAAAATCGTTGGTTCATGCTACTAATAATGTGACATGTTTATTGACCTGCACAGCTGACACGATGCTTTGGTCTTAAGTCTGGAAGGTCCTATCCAGGCTTTCAAGTCATAAGCTTCTTCCCACAAGGGTTATAAACACAATGCCTTTCTGACAACATGTTGTCAGAAATTTCGTCGTACTTTATTGATTTCAGACTCCTGTGTTCCTATCAAGGTTAATTTGGCGGTAAATCGTCCCCAATCGTACATCAGAATTCACCCTGCATTGATTTACTCCGAAAACAATTTATAACCCATGTGAACAAAGAATATAAATCCGTGTATTCATTGTTTAAACTGAACTTGTACTTTTACCCGTAATTTGAGTAATAAATAAAATATCCTGGCAATACATTAAAACACTCCTCAAGAATAAGACGGAGTTAATCCGTGTTTATAAGTCCACAGATTTTTGCCAACAATCGCTTAATGAATAGTCAAAAAGTCTACACCTTTTGTGCTGGTGATCAGACCTATTAAAATTACATATTTAGTGTTTGAAAAGTTATGAATTTCTTACAAGGGGTGCCGATTTTGGTCAAAAAGTTGACACACATTTGCAGTGTAATATATTTTCGAGCTTTCAAAATGACGTCAGTTCCGGTTCTGATTACAAGCGTGACCCACACAGTTCAAAGCTCAATTTCAGTCAAACTGCTTCTGCTAAAATTCTCATTTTTGACACTTTTCTAGCTCCAAAAATTTGATGTAATTCATAGCGTTAAAATAAATTGCCATCCCTATCATAAGCCAGTAGGCCTATCTGCCGAACCGAATCATTTTATATGAACCGCGATAGGATTCGGCCTTTAGGATTGTCCACAGGTGCTCGACGCGAGCTTGATGTTGAGAAAAAAAACAAAACAAAAAAAAAACAATAATCTGAAGCGGAAAAAAATTATACCGAGTAACAAAAATACCTAAGATAACCCCCATGACCCATTCTGACATAGGACCCTGTCTATTATACTATACAAGAGACAAGGTCAGTAACTTACCAATACTTCGTTCCACCCATGACCCTCGATTTCCTTCTGCTATTTCCATCTTTAACGAACTACGATAGAATGTCTTGTTCAGGATCCAATGTGACAATTAAACTTAGTGAAGGGAAAGAGTGTTAATGACATCATGTGAAAGGGAACAACGAAAATTTAAGACTTTTTCCAGACTTTTTGGTCATTTTTTAATTTTTCCAGACCTTTTCAAGACCTGGAAAACCAATTTTCAAATTTAAGACTTTTTGAGAATTCCAGACCCGCGCTGGAACCCTGTAATATGCATCAATCCATCTCTTTTCAAACTGTCCATGATCTTGATGATATAAACCTAAATTTAAATTTTGATCAAAAGTTGACCACTCCAGTGGCCTAGTGGTTAGAGCATCTGCCTCGGATGTGGGAGGTTGCAGGTTTGAACTCTGGCCGTGTCATACCAAAGACTAACACTGCCTTGCTTGGCGCTCAGCATTAAGAGGTTAGTGTTAGGACTGGTTGGCCTTGTGTCAGGATAATTGGTACTGGGTGGGACATCATGCTACATGTCTGCAGCATGATGCCCCAGTGCTAGGCATCGCTATAAACTGCCACAATGCAGACATCGTAATGATATGACTGAAAAATTGTTAATGCTACGGAAAAATCCAAAATCACACACACTGATCAAAATTTGATCAGATATATATGGCTTCAAGAGTAGTAATATGCTGAGCTATCAGATGCAACATTACCTCATTAATATGCATATTTCTCATTCATTATCTATATTGTCCAAGATAATGATGATATAAGAAATTATTCCAAATTTAATCAAAATCAGATCACAAATATGGCTTGCAGTGGAAACAAGGTCAGCCAATCAGACATCAGAGTACATCAATAATGTGCATGGATATGGTTCATTATCAGAAGCCTCTAAAATCTTGATATGTCATCCAATCTTTCATGTCCAATCAAACTGAAATTAGAAATAGGACTTCCAGATCATAAGCTCAAACAATTGCCCAGCTGCAAGATCATTTCATTAATATACAGTCTGGAAGCCATGATAGCACAGCATCAGATTACGGTAATAATCCAAGGGTCATGGGTTTGATACCCACCCAGGCCAGCCCAGATTGACTGCCTCAGTGTCCTTGGGAAAGGCACTTATACCTATGATATAGCTAAGAATATGTTCAAAATACCATTAAAACCAATAAAAAATAATCTTGGCCATTATCTAACTTGTCCAAGATCTTGATGACATATGTACATGCACCAGGTTTGATAAAAATCAGACCAGGTAGATATATGTGCCACCAGAGTGGTAACAAGCTCTGACAATCACATACTAGATCAATACTTTTAGTATGCAAGGGTCTTGTTGACTATATCAAACTCCTCAAACACGATCATGATGAAAGAAGCATATATTCCAAGTTCGATCAAAAGCAGATCATATGACAGGTCAGATTTCACAATGTCCTAAAGTCTCTAACAATTTTTGTTAACTTTATTGTTTTCTTTCAAAGGACTTGTTTTTGTTCGAAAAGTGTATATATATATATATATATATATATATATATATATATATATATATATATATATGTATATATATCATCATCATTATTATTTCAAAACATCTTTAGTTAAGTCTTCCATGAATTAGGTAAAGTCACAACCCATTCTGAATCACATGCCAGGGGGCAAGCTAGACTTAAATTTTAGGGAGAAGTGACTTCTCCTTTTGGTCAGAACAGGGAGAAGTGGAAGCTAAACAGGGAGAAGTGAGACCAAAGCAAGAAACGTGATATATATATATATATATATATATATATATATATATATATATATGCATTATCTTAATTATCTGTTCTATTTATCAGTATGCTTTTAACAGTTTTAAGCAACGCCTTATTTTCAAGTTGAAAAATATGTGTTATATGTTTATTATCAACACATTTTGTATGTGTATAAAAAATATTCATACCCATTCTATTCATACTTGTAGTTTATGTGTGTTTGGATTGAGGTAAATGCAGTGTGTTATGGTCACTTGACTTAAAAAGCACAGCAGAAGCTTTACATTGTAATTAGTTTCAACGGATAGCAGTAACAAGATTAGAGTCTTTTAATTGCAAGTTGGTAAAAATGCTTAATAAACTACCACTTAATTATATTATTTTCTACAAGTTTTGTGTAAAATTGCAAAAAGATTTCTAGCATTCTTTGAAACAACCCCTAATACAGGTACATAGGAATAAATGCACAAGTGACTTCAAACCATACTCTTCGTCCTGATTTCATTGTTCCCGATAAAAAAAATTACTGTAGCTATTCATAGACAACACAGTGAAGCACTAAAGTCGATATATAACTAAACTGGACACTTTTTTTCCCCCCAACTGAAACATCCAAGAACATGTATTGCACCATGCGAGTGCATCTATTTTTAGAAAGAGGGCTTTTCTTAATGTAACTACTCACTTTCTTGCTTCGTTACAAAAATTCATTAATAGGACTGCATATTTATGGTTGTATTATTTGTCTACCTACTGGTAATAACGATATGCATTGATTAAATAGTATCTGCTTCACTACTATATATATTTTTCGTATTTTCACGAAAATTAATTACGGTATGTCAGAAAACAACCTTGACCTTGCAGAATTGTTTCAAATTTCACAACAGAGATTGTCGCATGTTTCTGACCTACATTATTAAATATTTAGGCTAAATCTCCCATCACATACTATTTAAACTTTGTTTTCATTATATTATATATTTTCCTGAATCTATTTGCCTAATTATTTATGAATACAGTTTAATGAAGTGGTATATCATATACGTAGCGATGTCCGCCATTACAAGTTCATTTACGAGATCAAACTGATTTTATACAGAAAATACGCAAATACGGCCGTTAAAATCGCCATTTATAACAAAATGAAATAAATTAGAAAACGGTCTTCACCGATCATATTTTTTTAAAAAGCAAATTACTATCTGCATATTGATGTTTAAATTTCGAAACAGAATTTGGTATATTTTCATCATAGTACAGTACTCAGTAGGCCCAACTTCATGAAATCGAGCAGTGATATCTTGCTTCGGAATGGGTTAATGGTCAGTTAGCTATTAAAACTTGCATGTAAATGTGCAAGAATTTCTTTTTCGCCGAAAGCTGATTGGTATCAACACCACGTAAATACATTTTGCCTTGGGTTACAACAGTGCCAGAACTTAACTGACTACAGCGAGGGGGCATCTCAAAAGTCATAAGCTACAGCCATTTTACGTCTGAAAAATCAGAGGGCGAACTCGTTTTCGCTTTCCTAACAGAAGGCAAAGTTTTCATTTCTTAGGCGACTTTTTCGCCCACTTTGCCTGGTAGCGTGACCCCTGCATGCCCCCTTTAATTTCAGAAACCATTTTAATAATAATTTTTTTATTTATGTTGTCACGAAAAATGAAAACATGCTATTATCGATATCATTAAATTCTTAACAAGATTACTTGGGAATTTCCATACATTCCTTTCTTATGTAAACTACTGAAGCATTGGTACAATGAAAAAGTACTGTAGTACATACCACCAGAAATAATACAGCAGGAAACCGTTATACTACTAATGAAGCACACCTGTGTCATAAATGGTGACATCTTCAATAGTTTCTGATTCTCATTAATGGACTCAAATTATGAGAAATCATGGTCAATTTCGCTATGACAAGTTTCCTCATCTGTGTCATTGGTTGAATTATTCATGGTCGTTTTGGAACCAGGTCTCGCTACTAAAATTTTTTTTTTTTGTTTTCCGAGAGTGGCATAATAAATAATTTGTCACTTGTCCTCCCCAGCCACCTCAGTGCTACATATCTATTCTGGCAGCATTTATTTAAGACTCAGTAAATTAGTACAATGAATTCTAAATCATTATTTGTATCTTATTACTGATGCAAGTAAATATTCTTCAAAATCAAGTACCAAAGATATATTATTAACAGACAGTACAGGTTCATCAACACGTAGTAGTAAAAGCATTGATAACAGCTGAGGTCATGTGGAGACTACTGACAGAGAAAATGTACACCTAATCAGGGAATTAGCAGCATAATGAAAACCACAGGATTAACAGTACTCACAGGACTTGATGAAGACATACTGCCTCAGTCAGGACTAAACAGTATGTGTAATAGCTTTACATGCCTCTATTCCATTGTCCAGAGACACCCTTAGCTTTCAAAGACTTTTTGTTCCATGCAAATTTTTTTATCCAGTCTTAACTTTTCCATCCAAGTATTTGGATGTGTAATGTTTGATATCAAAAGGTAATTAAAACAATACCATTTACCACTGTAGTAAAGTCATACAGGTCATGTACAGGTATTTAATTAAAATAAATTCTAAATTTTAACACTAAAATAGTTTAACCAAAGTCTATTTAATCATGAATGTTGAATGTTTTGTACTTTAAATGCTATCAAAAACTTCCAGATGAAAATTATTGATCATTATGGATTTTTGCAATGGTTGCTAGGTACTAAACTTGGTCAAGAAATGAGAGCATCAGATCCATTGTGATGAATAACATGGTAGTATGTATTTGTTATCAATGTTCACTGCTTTCATTATGACATTCACAGTGCACAACATTCAGTCCGGTTGATAATGGATCACACCTTTAGGCTAACCTCATTCAAAAATGTACATTGATTTAGCATTGAGTTTTTTCCACAAATGTTTCTCAAGACATAAATAATGACCTTCCAAAGGAATAATGATGGATGAGGATCCAAATAAAGTATATTAAAGGTACGTGTAAATCAAATTCTACAAAATTATACTCATTACTAAAATAGACGAATCTGAAATTCTACATGAATTATATAGCTGACATAAAACTTACATCAAGTTTCAACTAGAACAAAACTTAATAATGGCAATGTGAGTTTAACAGATACTACAGATTAATGTGGACAAGTGTCTTTTCTGGCTCCCAACAGATCTAAGGATAGGGATAAGCCTTGAAAAATCCATGGTATGCATGTCAAACATGTAATAATTAAAAGAAACCAAATGCAATTCATATTTATTTTGTCGGTCATGTAATAATTAAAAGCATTTAGTATTTAAACCCTACTTTGCTACTTACTTTAAGTACAAAACTGTAAACTATGTTTATGTACCAATGGATATAAAACTCCATCTAAACTGTGTCCCTTTTAGAACACAGTACACAGAACCAGTGAAAATTGTTACAAAAAATATTTTCTTTCAAAAAAAGAAAATGACATGTACCTAACTATATAATCATCTAGACTTAACTTGGAATTAGAACAATAATTAAAAACATTTGCTCATACTCAGTTTAGCTCTTCAATTTATTCTTTCCCCAAGAGGATCCATTAAAATTTGCTGCTACTGTGTGTGATTGTTCACCAGAGTTAGGTACACATGGATATACTTCTGTACCAGTGCTCTATATAATGTATATGCATGCTAGGCACAGTCAAATGCCAATAAGTTGAACTGGGGCAACAGAAATCTTGTGTGTGTGTGATTTGGATTTTAACACAGCTTTCACAATTTTTCAGTCATATTGCTACAATGCCTGCAGTGAAGCAGTTTATAGTGATATCTAGCATGGGGACATGATGCTACAGACATGTAGCACAATGTCCCACTCACTCATTATCCTGACACCAGACCAACCAGTCCTAACACTAACCTCTTAATGCTAAGCGCCAAGCGAGGCAACTGCTAGTATCATTTTTATAAGTCTTTAGAATTTCTAGATTTCTTTTCTTCAATATACAACATTTCCAGTGCACAGGATGTCACAATATTTGAAAGCTCTTCAATTGTGAAAGCCGTAATTTTCCATACCTGTGAGTTCTTTTAGTCCATTCTGATCACATGACAAGATCAAAAAGTAACAGGCTAAAACATATTAAAGTCAAAATGTACTGAAAATGAAATGCATTCAAGTCAAAGCATGGTAAAGTCCAAACATACCCAAGTCAAAACATAACTAAATTCAAGCAAGCCAACATGACATGGTTCAGATATGCAAAAGTGGAATTTATACATGTTCCAAAAAATACTCTGCCCAGACCCACAGGTTCACCATGCAAATACCTGAAAGAGATCCTATCACATGAAAATTGTCACCAAGACTGCTTTTTTGATGATTATCAATCTTCATGCAAGTATCACAGTAAAGCATGTGTAGAATCTATGATATGGATAGCATCATGTAATTGTGGCTCAGTTAGAGACAATTGCTCATGATAAAAGTTTACAAAAATATTGGCAACAGAGAAAGCACTGGAGTTTACTATAGGATTAAATGATCATGGCTGGGTATTTATCGTTGTGTAAATTTTACCTAATCACTCACAAAGTAAATAAAGTCTGAACAGGGAACCAAAATAGTCTGTAGAATTATCGATGTGTAAAAAAATCCAGATCAGTATCACATGACCATTTACATGCAATCAAAACATAGAAAACGTGGCAAATTCATAAAAATTGGAATTAATGCTGGTGTTTGATCATATTTCTCCAGTTCAAATATACCTAAGCACTAATCTGATTAATGTAAACATTTCATTTTGCAAGCTATTTGGTTGTTATGGGTTTAACACCAATTTTCACTTGAAGGCCAGTACATTTGGTGAAGGAAGAACCTGGAAAAAACCTTGGAAGAATCACCGACCCACCGAGAGCTAGTGGTAAGCTTTCTCATATCTGCACTGGCAGATCCCAAGACTTGAACCCATATGAACAGAGGTAAGATGTCAGTAATATGTAAAGGCAGCAACCTAGGCTACTCAGCCACCCAGGACTTCTCACATTTTGTAGGAATAAGTTGTTTGTATTATAGCTAAATATTTTATATTTACCCTTAAACTAATAATAATAATAATAATAAAGTCTTTGATTTATGAGGGTTACACAATTAGTACAAAAACTATTCTCCTTCGTGGCCCTCAATTATCTATTTATGTACAGGCAAATATATTAAATACAGTTGGGAAACAAACATCATACAAAAAAGATAAAATGGATTGACGTATGTAAGAACAACTAAATATGGATTCAGCAAGCAGAGCATTGTGTACACCAACATGCATGATTGAAAACATTTTCACACACACAGACACATGAACACCCAAAGATATTTTATATGATATACACTCAAACAAATATAACATAAAGTTGGCCATAGCAGTTAGAGACATTAACTGGACTGCATCCATTTCAAACATCTGTGATGAAATTCACTGGTACTTAACAATATTACAGTGTGCTTCAAAATTTAGGATGGGGGTGTGATCTGGTTGTTTTAAAACTATATTTTATTTAAGCATTGCTGAGGAACAAAATTATAATGGATAAATTCTTGGTCATAATTTTTGTCAAGGGTGGACTCTTATAGAAACTATCAACAGTTACAAAAAAAATATTTTCAAAAGGAAAGTAGAGTGATGATTAAAGAAATAGAATTGATGGGCAAAATGTTTTTGATTGTTAATACAGCTTAACTATATGAATAAATGACATAAAATGGATAACTGGATAATACCTGTTGCTACTAGATTAGTAGAGCTATTTATAAAGCATATACCCTGCTAATACAGAACTGAATATTTGCTATTTTTGTACATTATTTCTATCTACATCTATCTATCTATCCATCTATCTTTCTATATATCCATGTATCTATCTATCCATCTATGTATCTATCTATGTAGGTCTCTGATTTTTCTATTTGATCTATGTTTATTTAGCATTAGAAAATCTGTGACAAGTCAATATATGATGTGCCTCCAATTTATGACACTGACAATGATTAATGCTGATCCACTTCAAAGGTCAAGCCAAAGCCTAATTGATGCAAATTATGATGTGTAGCTTTAAGCCTGTGACAATACACTTTTTATTTGGAAGCATGAATTGCAAGGTATGTGTTTCAAAATTTTATATTATTATTTATTTATATTTTTTAAAAATTACAGACATCAAATACAATTTCGTACGGTAATGATTTGACTGCAGTAGATCTTTACCTACACGAGTATGGTTTGACTTGCATACATATTGGAATTCAGATGTATGTTCTGATTTGGGTACATGTACTCCTATGTTTTGGCCACGGTACATTAAGATAAAACCTATTAGTCTGTTGAAAGTGACTCAAAATTTTGATAGTAGTTAAAATTTTTGGATTTATTTGGACTTCATACAAAACAAATACATGGCTTAGCAGTATCCTGGAGTATCTTGATAAAGTTTTGACTTTACACAACAAATTTGTTATATCTTGCTGAAGTGATAAATTCTCAGAGTTGGCTGCACCTATCTGACAGCCTTATTACCACGTCCTCATCAACATATAAAATCTGAATTCACCTTTACTACTGACTTCAAAGTCTAATATGATTATTCTATGTGATATTTTCATAAGTTCAAACCTTAACTTTACAGCAACAACAATCAGTATACCAATGCTTCGGTGAGGCATCAGATGTTGCTCCATGATAAAACTATATCCAACATGGTGACTTTCACAGTCTACAATATACACATGAATCTGTTAAATTTGATCAGCCAAATCCTTAAAACTACTCATCAGATTTTAGTAAAATCTGGTATATAGTTAGCATGTTCATTCAAAGCATATTTCAAAACAAGAGTTTGATTTCCTCTAGTGTATATGGCTCATGAATGTTCTGCTGCAATTTGATTACTGCATGATACTTGTCCTCACATAAATGATCTAAATCCCAAAAACGGCCACCTCTGTGTAACAACCACCTCAAACCAAGTCAGATCTCCATGATCACATAATTACTCCATTCAAGATATTTCCTTCATATTAAGGCAACATAAAGCTGGGATTTACATAAAAAGGCAACCATATTAGAGTTAACACTGGAGTTGAAGACTATGTGCCAAGAACCTGATATGATACTTGGCATAATAACCCCAATAATATTTTCAGCTAACAACCAGCAAATTACTTCAGATGCTAAAAATATTGATATTTCTTCATTTCTTCTATTCACAGTGAAAAAGGGATGGTTCAATCAATATCAGGACTGCCATAAGCATTTGCTGAATTCTCAACATATACCGCCAGTGTTCTCTATAATTATGAATGCTTTTGTTAAATTGAGGGATGCCCAAACACACTTAGGATCTCAAATGGAACATGCTGAAAACACTTTTACTTAATGAGCTCTTAAATATGCATGCAAATTCATCCGAACAATCTGATACAACAGTGCATGTTAGCATTTTTTGCAAGTACATGTAATCTGCTAGTACAGTTGGAAATCAAGAAAATATAGTTGCTTTTTTCAATACAAAAATGAAATTTTCCAAAATGGTCATCAAAACGTTGTTACCTGTGATAAGTATGTAAGTAAGTATGTAAGTGTCACAACTTGTATAAATGGCAAAGAATATGTTTGAAGATGAAACCATTCCAATCTGTATTTACAAAGAATTTCATATTCTGAAAAAGATTATTTCAAAATTATAAGAGATATCATAAATGTCCTTTCTAACTTTTGAAACTTGCCATTAATTTATTCAATCTGTACAAAATACATGAGTGCAAGAGAAAACAATTGTGATGCTTGTCACTATCAATCATCCTTGAGCTTTGGGATCAAATGATGCTTGCAACTTAACTACAACAAAATAATAAAATGTAAAAAATTAATAAAAACACTAAGAACTTTACTTATGAGACAATCAACTAAACTAGTGTGGCCTGACTGATTTGTCTCAAAGAAGACTTGCATTTTGGTTCCTTAGCAATCAACAATCAAAAATGTTGCAATAAAGTGAAGTAACTGAAACTGGAAAAAGACTGTAAATTAAACAGCTAACTTGTCATCCTCTTTTTATTATTGTTATTATTATTATTATTATTAAATATACACTATTTTTTTATACTTACTATTTTTATTAAATAATACTATTTTTAATATAAATGCTAAATTTAAATATAATTACAGTGTATTAATCTAATTAAAGGTGAATACTTTCCAAAATAAGAGTTCTTGATACCAGTAGTTGGCTGATTGGCTGCTATGGGTTTAATGCCATTTTTCAGCACAATAGGAAACAATGGCAGCCAGTATCTTTGGTGGGGGAAGAACCCGGGAACCACTAACACATGGGAAACTACTGGCAAGCTTTATCACATACCCAAATTGACCTAGCCTGAGACTCCAACCCATGCTGACAGTGGTGAGATGTCAAGGCAAGCACCTTAAACCACATGGCCACCATGGGCACAAGTTCTTGATACCAGTAATTGGACTGTAGGTATTGTCTCTTTTGACAGAAAACATGTAAGACTGTCAAGCAGGTTGTATGTATATATGGGGTTTAGGGAAATGTATCCTAAATTTACCTTTCCCGTATCTTTGATGGATACTGAATGAACGACATGTTTCTTGCTATGTGTTGGACATTCATGTTTTGCATCAAATGTTTTTTGATACATCTGTTACACTAGACTGAGTCACTGTTTCACAAAAATTGTTAAGTCTGAAAACACTCAAACAGTGCACATATAAGAACTTTACAAATAAACAACTGTTTCATGAACAAAAGTCCTGGAAAAGGACTGATGCTCTACTGACCAAAAAGGATCTCCAGAAATTCTGAGTGTTGAAACCATCTTTGATAGTCTTAAGCAACAACTTACAAATAAACCACTGTGGCAGTAACACTGGATGTAAGGTACCTTAATGGCATGCTTTTCATATGGGACACTGGACAGCATTATTAGACTTTTGATTGAAACCCCATGTTGATATGACCATCCATTCAGGAGAATCAATGACAAGTTCTTCACTATGTACATTGTGGCATCCATATTTTCAAATCAGACTGGCACCATTTTCATTCAGAACCAACTTGACATCATAGTCTTCTGCTGAAAGCCCCATGTCATTATGACTTTCCATTTAGAAGCAGTAGCAGAAACAAAATTTTCAGTATGGCAGCCATGGTAGCCTTAGTGGGTCGTAACATATCTTCTCCTGAAACCTGATGCGGATGTGATTTTTCACATAGAAGGAATAACAATGAAACAATTTTCAAGAGGGCCACTGTGCTGGCCATATTTGGCATCAGACTTGCACTTTGAACTAAAAATGGGACAATTTAAATGTGTATCTCATGCTCAGAAAAGCATCCTATTTCATCACAAATTGTTGATTTTGTTGTTAATAATAATAACAGTAAAAGAACAACACACACTGTGTATGCACTAAGAAACTCACCCGGATGTATTCAGTGTCATATCATGGGCAAACATATAAAGTATGCAATGTGAAATTGAAGATAGAGGAAATGATGTCCTCAATGCTAGGCAGGGCCTATTGTTATTTTCCTTAGAACACAAAGACTTACCCATTACCCATACAGTGTTTATATATATATATATATATATATATATATATATATATATAAATAAAAGGAATGTGTGTCCACCTAAAAGATGGAACACGAGGTAGCCTCAGAAGCCCTTTAAATTACTAAGTTGATGATTGTAACATTGAGACTAATTAAAAACTGCAGAAGATAGCTTAACTGTGGTACAGCCATAATTTCTCTGATGATAGTTTTGGCAGATATCCACACAGTATGGTATCTGTGAAAAGATGATAGATAATATCTACCTTCTGCACATGACCATGTGACATACAGAGTGGTGTGCAAAAGGTCATTCTGACATTTCTCCACTCAAAGGTAGGATGTAGTCACATTGAACAGACAGTGAGTTTTTGGCACAAAAATAGGTTAGCTACCCTTTTAAGCTGCTCGTGGTACCATTTTACTCTAGTTGATCTGTTTTATTTTATTATAAATATGACCTGTATATAGGTATAATGTCCCTGGAAATATACACTATCAGTGTACATGTTCATTTTAATATAACATGATTGCTTTATCTCATGTCTGTAAATTAGCTTATCTGTAGCTAGTACTAATATTAATACCCCTACCTCATTTGTCAACTGTTGTTTTTACCTCACCTGAAGTACGCACATTAGTTTCTTTTATCTTGAAATATTTAGGATTTGGTCAATTTTGACTGAAGTTTTTAGTTTTTATATTTCATAAGAACAAAATATGCTTTGTTGTAGTGGCAGTTTATTTGAATAATTTTGTGTACTGTGTAAGTAATTACCATATACTAGACAGTCACC